>JBAMBL010001535.1:0-33169 GCA_037043405.1 Drosophila subquinaria
GATATAAAAGTTGCAACCACGGTTGCCACAATTGGCGTTTTTGCGCCAAAACTGGCTCTTTTTTTTCCTGTTGGCGCAATGGCACTTTATTTTTCGATTTGGCTCTTTTTTCATCAGTTCAGAATCAGTTATTTTGTATAGTTTTAGGTTGAAAAATAAATATGTATTTTTATTTAATAACATAATCACTAAATTAAGATGAAAATGTGAATATGTGTTTTCGCGTTAAGTGTTTGTGAACGAAATATTTTTTATTTAATTAAATGCAAAAATCAAATTTAACTGCAAAAAAAAGTTTTGGCTCTTTTTTAGTCAATTTGGCTCATTTTTTGTCTGTTTTTGGCTCAATCTGATATTTTTAAGTGGCAACCGTGGTTGCAACCAAGGTGTGGTGAGTTTTAATGGCCGTTTGTTTTCTCAACATCGTTCTCTTTCGTTTAGTAGAAAAAGTGCGCGTGACGTGCGCGGACCGAGCGGGAAGCGCGGACGAGAAAAACAAGCAAACAAAAACGTAATTCTGAACTGATGAAAAAAGGAGCCAATTCGAAAAAATAAGTGCCATTGCGCCAACAGGACAAAATAGAGCCAGTTTTGGCGCAAAAACGCCAATTGTGGCAACCGTGGTGGCGTCAGTTGTTTGCCTTTTTGCACTTTTCTCCTCAGTTTACCCGGAGAAGTGCGTGGCGTCAGTGGCGTCCACGGTTCTTTACTAAATTTTCAACGTATGTTTTCCCTCGTGCTATTTCCAAAATTAACAAAATAGCGACTAATAAAAAATAGTCGCTTTGCAGTCAACGCTGTCATTAATCATTGTGGGTTCAATTTATGTCTTCTAAAAGTTTCCAGGCGCTTAAAACGTCTTGTGATTTCAAGCGCGAGTCCTTTGCACGGGAGTGTGTGCGTGTGTGTGTAAGGACCTTCAGCTAGCAATATGTAAGAAAGCTAAGAAGGTGTCCAAGAGCAAAGTAAAGTAACACAAGTACAAAAAAAACACATTTTCTTCTTTTCTGCGTGGGTTTTCCAATTTTTTTTTATCAGTTGAGGTAGCTGTGTAACCGAAAAGTTTCGGTTACATTATTTACAAAGGCTCACACGTATGTATGTAGTACATGTATGTGAATATGTTTATAAGCCTGTTTGTTTGTCATGCAATTGAAGAACGGAATGGTAAACTTGGCATCGGCCCTTCAAACGATGCCAATACAAATAGAAATACCCATTAGTTATAAATATCCCAAGCTTTGCTGTTTTCTTCCGTTTCCCTTCAATTGAATTGACAAGCTCATTCAAGGAAACGCTTGAATGGGAAAAGTTGCCTATTTACATCCTTGTGTACATGCGTCTATTATATATGTAACCACCGATAACAATATATTTATAATTAAGTGTAAGTGACAGGCATTTTATTTGGCACTCATTTAAGCGCTACGATATTAATAGTTAAATGTTGTATACGCAATACATAAATATCGTTTAAATTAATTTCAAGTGAAAAAACATGTTTTGGAAACATTTAATTCATTTTAAGTGCATGTAGACCACACACAGTTGAAGTTGAAAGTCAAAATATCCTTGAAAAGTTTCCCCCGTGCCAACCAATGCAGATGCCATAGAGGTGACAACGACACCAACTAAAGCAAAGTATGTGAAAGTAAAGTGATGCCATTGCATTTGCAGCGCGCCAAAAGTTGGAATAACAATCTGGGCGAGGATATAATGCGGCCGACAACACCATGGCAACGAAATTGCCACAAATTGCAATTGCAATGCCACAATTCAACAACAAACATACATAAATATGTACATACATGACAAATGTCTCTGTGTGTAACACGTTGGCTTCTTTAGTTTAAAGGTGTCTTAAGTTGACCTTAATGCGCCGCAGGTGTTATTTTAATGAATGCGACGACAAATGCCTCGTTGCACGCAACCACAGCTGCGGCATGTGGCACACTTATTGGGGCAGAGCGAACAGTAATTAAAACTAAAGGCTGTTATTGTTTGGCATTACAATAGAAAATGCTTTGCAAATCCTTGCATGCATATTTAACTATGAACTTTTAATTAAAAATAACTACATATAAAAAATTGTAAACATTTATACTGATCCTGTAACTCCAAAAGCACACGCAAAGAAACTCCTACGCAGGCTAACACTAATATTTAAGCACAGAATAAACTTTTTATACATGTTTAATCACATTAATTTAAACCAACTAACAAATTGCATTATTTGTAATTATTTATACTTGCAGAGACGACATAAATATATATTAAAAAATATATTTAAGTCAGAGAAAAGAATTATGTTTGAGCAAAATGTGTTGAAATCCCACAGAAGCTGGAACTGATCCGCTGTCGTTTGTTAAGGGAAATATATATGTACCTAGGTTTCAGGCAATTAAAATGGCTATTAACATATTGGGCTTGGATCACTTTGCCATTAGCGCGATTGTGATTGTCAGCATGCAGCTGTTGTTCTTTGTGGTCAACTCCATGCTGCACATGGATAAGCTGTCCGACTTTGCCGGCGGCGTTAACTTTATTGTCATCGCTTTGCTAACGTTTTTTCTGGGACAAGTTGATCGGCCATCCAAGGTAAGTTAATAAATACTTAATGCTCTTAATTGTGCTATAAATTAAATGCTGTTAACTATTAAAGCGAAGCTCAACAAATCCCACCTGCAGGTGACAGTCGTTCAGGTCCATGTCCATGTCCAGGTCATGTGGTTTGGCAGTGGGGAAAGGGGAGTGGGGACTTGTCGGCTTAAGTTGCTGACATTGAAAAGTGAATTCCACAACACACACATACAAAAACAAACACACACACGGAGGGTGAGAGAGAAAAAAGGGAGAATCTGCAGTAATTGAGCTTGCTGGCGAACAACAAAAGTTTCCACCCATTTGGCCCACATTTTCTCGTTCTCTTTGTTGTTGCTGCTATTGTTGTTGTTTAGCTGCATGACCTTGTCTGGCAGACAAGGGCCAAGGCCCCTTAGCCATCAGCTCGTTGTTTGTCACATCGGCTGCCCAATTGTTTATGACTCTGCCCGTAAGTGCGACAATCTATCATTCAATTTTTTCTGCAGGTGCGTTTAAAATAAATCAATTTGCGCCAATTTTGCTATTTTTCTTAGGTCGTTTAAATTGTTCAGCTCCCATAAATTATTAAATACTGAAGCGATTTCCGATCAAGGTTGATAAATTCATTAATAAAAGTTCTTTATTCTCATCTCTGCTAAACTGGATTTCAATTTCAAATTCAGCTTAAATGCTCTGTAGTTAAATCCCTCCCCTGATAAATGATGCTAATTTAAAATAGTTTCAAAGTTTGTATAAACACTTTATTTAGCTGTGCCCCCATTCAAAGTGCCAGCTGAAATTTGTGTTATACTAGAATTAAATACATACAATAAAAGGCCGTGTTGTGCTCCACCTTAGGGAGTTGCAGTCAGAAACAGAATGAATGCAAGCTACCAGATTAGCCAACGGATGTTTATTTCGAATGCACCACAGTAAATAAAACTGAACCGACAAAATAAATACGTAGACAGCTTTGGAGTCGGATGGTTGAACTTTATGTCGCATAAAAGAATAAAATATTCATTGAAAAGTATACATTCAATTAGGCACAATTAAAACACAGGGGATTTGAGCATGCCGTATTTGAATATTATTATTTAATTAAAAAATTTCACTAAAGATATTATCCGCTCTGTTTCCAGGCTTACGAGAGTCGTCAGCTGATGGTTACAGTATTCGTTTGCCTTTGGGGAGTCCGGCTGACAGGATACCTTCTCTATCGCATTATTAAATTGGGACGGGACAAGCAGTTTGAGGACACTAGAAGCAATGTCATACGCTACGCTGTGTTCTGGACCTTTCAGGTGAGTTGGCACTCAGGCGAAATTAATACTCATCTCATCTCATTGTGCATGCAAGCAATGTAGATCACGTTTCATAATCAATGAATCTGCCAATGCCTGACATTTGCCAAGGTATTTTGCATAATTTATCTGGAACTTGTCGACAGCTAAGGGATTGGCATTGGCAGAGCCAGCAATTAAACTGTGACACACTTGAGTGACATTCGCCAAACACTATGGGACATTTGGACGCTCTAACTTGACTCACCTTGATTTGATTGTGCACTTTTCCACTTTTCATTTGAATTACAGGCTGTCTGGGTGTATGTCGTCTCGTTGCCAGTTATAATTATCAACTCACGTCACTCGCTGCCGCAGTCAACCAAAGGCATGACCACCTTGGACTCCACTGGCACTGGCATGTTTATAGTTGGATTGCTGGCCGAGACTTATGCGGATTTGCAAAAGTTCTCCTTTCGCATGGATCCGGCAAATCACGGCAAGTTTTGTAATGATGGTAAGTTCAACAAATAGATACATACAGGTGGGATTGACAAATATCTACTGACATTTAAAATCAAGCAAACGAAACATTTGTGTTTGAAATATCATGAAATATTTTTATTATTGGGACGATTTATGAAATAATTAAATATACTTTCAATATTTTAATGACTTTTTTTCAATTAAAATAACTAAATAAATCTATTTTCAATACTTTTAGACTTTTAAAATTTTAATTAAATTTGAATTAAATTTGTATCTATCATTAAATTTTTCAATTTTTCAACATTTATTTAAAATAATAACTATACATTTTATTTTATCTTAAATTTTATACAGCTTTTGTAAATTGCTGTTCGCTAACGATAAATAATTAAATGACTTGGGTAAATGTTGTGTGATTGGATTTTTAAAACATTTCCTCTGACATTTTAGGCCTTTGGGGACTCTCACGGCATCCGAATTACTTTGGCGAGGTCATCGTTTGGTGGGGCATATTTGTCATATCCTTGAATGTGATCCGCGGCCTGGAGTGGATAGCCATTGCCTCGCCCATCTTCACAACGCTGATTATACTTTTCCTGTCTGGAATTCCGATGCGCGAACGCAGCTCTGATGAGAAGTACAAAAAGTTAGTTGAGTATGAACATTAATTGTAGTAATTGTATTCATTTAAAAATTATCTTGCAGTCAAGTGGAATACCGCAAGTACAAGGCGTCAACATCCCCATTGATACCTATTCCACCGGCTGTCTACGAGGAGGTGCCGGGTGCTTTGAAGTTCATCCTCTGCTGCGAGTTTCCCATTTACGATACGATGCAGTTGCACAAGGATTCGAGTCCGTATTCGCTGTCCATAGCGCGCTCCAATTCGCATATATAGCAGTCAGTGGCCCACACTGGCAGCGGGCTAGCTGGCGTGGGTCAAACACAACATTCGCATTCGGCGAGTCAGTCGCAACAACTACACAGAGGTCACTGCTACGGAGCCGACGGCGGCCAGGCTGAGAGTCACCACAATTGTGGCGGCAGCTGTCGCAATGTCCACGTCAAGACGAATCCCTATCAATGCGAGGCAGGCTATGGTCACTATGAAGAGCGTCATATCGATGATGAGGACACGGATGATGGCATCATCTACTTGGCAGGTCAACCATGCATTAAGGCCAAAACCCACTATTTCCATGCTGCACCACTTGCTCTAGACATGGATGAGGATGAGCCCGAACGTAAGCAACGGCCTAAATGTAGTTACCTGGCGGAGGAGGAGCTCGCTTCCGACTATGATGAGGATATTCCTGGTGTCAGCAAGGTCAACAGCGTGGAGAGCTTTAATAATCGCGTGCAAATCGCAACTGAGAGATCTGTGAATGCCGAGGGAATGCCCGTAACCGTTACTACAATATTGTGATTGAAATCTTAAGCTTTGCTGTAGCGCGCTCTTCTGTATACCCTTGCAAAGGGTATACTCATTTTGCTATGCGATATGTAGCGCATTAAATGAATTCTCTGAGTAATTATAAGGTGCGTTTCATATTCATAAGACACTTTGAAATAGCAAATGTAAACTTCAACCAAAATTAAAGAAAGCATTTAAATAAATGGTTTCTTATAAATATATGTTCTAATATTAATTGGCTATCTGTAAAGAACCGTGATTGGCGCCAGTTCTCATGCATTCAGAAGAACCGTTATCTTTTGCATGACATGCTCTGTTTTCTTTAAATTTTTGCCGTTTCATAATGATAAGACAGTTGTTGAAAAATTGAGTTTAGTGAACTAAAATGTAATGAGTGCGATTTTGTTTGATGTTTTATTGATAATCTAATCCATTTTAACAAATATGCCGCGAGGTATAATATTGTAGAGTGAAGATTAGGGATAAATTTTGACCTCGAATGACCTTTACATATCATTATCTCTAATTTCGCGAAAAATTAAGAGAATTCGATGCGTAGTCCGATTTTTTTTTATAGAATTCAAGTAATTTCGTTAATTTAAAGATAACTGGTAAAAAACAATTGTGCTTTATACGTTAAGTCTCTGAAAGATTATTGGTAAAGGTCAAACTCACCCGTTTCTTGCACCAATTTGGCCGCGTCTGTGGGCAAGAAAGCATAAAAAACCACGATTTTTTGCACCCTACAGCTGAGAAAGGATACTAAGTTCTCGAAAATGTTGAAAGAACTACATCTTATGCCACGTCACAAGCAGGCGCGGCGTTAATTTGAGGAAGATCATCTTTCTACCCACAGGAACACATCAAGACATAAATCTGGTCCTTAAATTCCTCTGATTTACAATTTTTCTTTTCTAAATTATTTTTTCTGATGAAAAGATGAAGAATCTTAATGGTCCTGATGACTCGCTATTCTATTGGAGCGATTTTCAAAAGGATCCAATTTACTTTTCTAAACGAAATATGGGTGGCGGTTCCGTTATGGTGAACGGTGCTTTTACATCGAAAGCCATGTTGGATTTACGGTTTATATCATCTCGAATGAAGAGCAAAAAGTACATTCGTGTATTAGAAAGCAGTCTCCTTCCTTATATTGAAGCAAACAGTGGAGATCCTCTTGTTTTTCATCAAAACAGCGCTCGCATTCATGTTAGCAGAGGAAAAAACGCTTATTAACTGATTGCTCAATCCAAACAGTAAACTGCCTGGCATGTTCCCCGGATGTAAATCCCATTAAAAATGTTTGGAGTACATAAGTAAGACGGGATAACGATGAAAAAAACGAAAATTTAACGCTATTGACGAACCTAAGACGGCAACTATGACCGAATGGGGTAAGCTGGATCCCAATCTTTTTAGAAAGTTATACGAATCGATGAAAAACAAATTTTTTTGTATTGCCAAAGGTTGGAGTGATCTCATTGACTATAAAAAAGTTTAATTTCTGCACATAATCCCAAAGAATTGCCAATGAATCAATTTGTTAAATCATTATTGAAAAGTGTCTTATATTTATGAAACGCCCAAATATTGCTTTTTCCTTAATTAATATTATTTGCATAAACTAACCATTCTAAATTCTACTAAAACTTGTTGGTTTTATTGCTAAGAATATTATATAAAAAAACAACTTCGATAAAAAATGTATTTTCTGAAATATTAACAAAAAATGGGGTGTCTTATGATTATGAAACGCACCTTATATTTAATGATGAGCTGGCTCGATTTATTGTATATCTGTCTGTCTGTCTGTCTGTTTCTTTTGTGATTTTCAGACAAAGTTGTATTCCTACAAAGGACAGTCAGGGTATCTTTGTAAACTTGCGTTTGATTTTTACCCTCTACCTAAGATATGAGTAATATGCAGAAGAAGACAACTCTGATCCCATAAAATACCCTTAATCACATCAATAGCCGAGTTAGTCTACCTATCCGTCCCTCTAATCTAGGTACAGGGTATTTCCTAGTCGAGCAATATTGACTAGCAAATTATTACTTGTTAAATCTATAAAGTTTGTTGAGGATATCCGTGAACAAAGGATTCAGTAATGTTTTCCAAGGGCTCATCCATTACAATATGAAGGCTCTAAGAAACAAGTGCCAAAATATAATCGCTAGAACTCAGATAAAATACGAAAGCTTTTGATCTAAATACATATATGATATTCATTACAAAAAATCAAAAATGTGCCTATTCTAGATGTTCTTAGAATATTGCACACTTTCAAAGTTATTTAGTCTCTTTGTTGATTAGAATTCTACTAAAGTTGTTTTAACATAAAGATATTACAAATTTTATTAAAATTCAGACATATTTTCTTATTCAAGACATACATAAATCGTAAGAAGAACTCGCCCCACCTGCAAGATAAAATAAATGATGTAGTAATTGATAAAATGCTATATAATCAGAAACATATCCCAAGCCAACCCACGATCGATATTTTTTCGACATATATTTATACTCGTAATATGAACTCTAAAGTACAAGAAGCTTGTTAAACAGAATATAAGAAAAACTTAAGCTATTGTTATTTACACATGTGCTGGCAATATGTAATAACTCTTAAAATATATTTACCAAATATGTATATAAAATATGAATGCTCATTGTTGTACGTATCAATCTCTAGTTTGTCTCAAATTTAAAACAGTATTATATAAACTAAAATAAATACAAAGCATTGTACCTAATAACGTATCTAATGATAATAAAAAACGCAAGTGCATAGAATAACAATAAAATCATATTTAATAAAGAAAAAATATATACAGTTTGTCAAGTAATTGTTTGCAAAGCCTTAAAAATGTAATATTTCGACTTTAAATAAGAAAATAATAGCTTATTATATATATTTGGAAAGGTCATTTAATTTTCGTTCAAATGATGCAAAAATTTCCTTAACCCATTAAGTACCCATTAAAATATTCGAATTTTAAAAAAGGTCTACTTTTTCAACTTTTTTCCTCGATTTTTTCCAAAAAATGTTGGGATGCAAAAAAATTCTGGAAACAATTCTAAGAGTAACTGCAAAAAAAAATTCAAAAATATTTTTGCTAGTATTTTTTAGAATTTTTTGAAAACTGAAAAAAAGGCACTTTTTGCATGAAAATGAGGAAAAATGGGTTAAAATGGTCATTTTTAGGATTTTTTGAAAATTTTTTTTTGCAGTTACTCTTAGAATTGTGTTCAGAATTTTTTTGCATCCCAACATTTTTTGGAAAAAATCGAGGAAAAAAGTTGAAAAAGTAGACCTTTTTTAAAATTCGAATATTTTAATGGGTACTTAATGGGTTAAGGAAATTTTTGCATCATTTGAACGAAAATTAAATGACCTTTCCAAATATATATAATAAGCTATTATTTTCTTATTTAAAGTCGAAATATTACATTTTTAAGGCTTTGCAAACAATTACTTGACAAACTGTATATCTATGAGCTCTAAAAATGTTCCGAAATCGGTAGAAAATGTTTTGATTAATTTTCAGCATAGGGTGTTGAACTTATACAGCTGCGGTCAAAAAAATAGTAATTTTAAATTTTTTATACAATTTATAGAAAATTATCAAATTACAATTATAAATATCAAATCAAGTGCCTTTCCTGCTTAATATCCTTTTTTTCCACTTTTAATGCATTCACTACTATTATTTTGACCGCCCATTTTTCAGGCTATTACAAGAAAAAAATTCCTAAGTCGAAAAATAATAACTGTTCACTATCTTTGATTTCTCAAATAGATTAACAATATATTAACGTATCTTAAAAAAATTAAATAAAAAATTTGGACAAATGAAAAGTTTTTAAATTTTGAGCTTTTGTAAGTTCATTGCAGGCACTACTATTTTTTTGACCGCAACTGTATATTAAGCAAATTAAATAAATTCAGGAAAATTTTTCGATATAAGTTTTCCACTCCCAACACTCAGTTGATCAATGTCGAAAAAACGTATTTGGAACTTGCCGAAAGGTTGGCCATGAAAACTAACCGAAGTAGGCTTTTCTGAACCCTCCGGCCCATGAGCTGAACCCCATGCCTTAAAATCATCAGTTCTCGTAAATGTGTCGTAAAGTAAACATTGATCAAATTAATAGTAGCAAAAAAATTTTTATCTTATTGTACTTTTCGGGAATATAAAAACCTCTTTTAGCATTTAATATTAACAAAATTTCAGAGTGAAATTCAAGCTCAAATTTAAGTTGGCATTTATTTGACTAGAACAAGTCGTATAAAGAACGACAGAAGCCATGTTTGGTCTAACGCGTCGTGTTGTATTCCGTGTGACATGTCAGCGTCAGCTATGTCGCAAGTTTGCCTCGCAGGCCATCAACCAAATGCTGATGCTGCAGCAGATGGACATCTGTGCGGACCAGCCGTCTCGTGGCCTGATTATCGGCGTCTATGCGGATGAGGAGGATAAAAACGATGCGGGCATCCTGACGCACGCCGGCTGGCGTTACAACGTCCAGAAGACCAATGGTCGCCTCATCGAGGTGCTGCGTATGTCGGGACCAATGCCCAAGCGTGGCGAGGCCCGTCTCCTGTTTGCCATTGAGCCGGATCGTGTTCCCTACTACTCCGTTGTGGCAGTTGTTGGCTTGGGCAAGGAATGTCTGGGCTACAATCCCTACGAGGTCCTCGATGAACAGAAGGAAGCCATCCGCCGTTCGGTAGCCAAAGCTTGCCAAATTTTGGCTGAGCTGGACACCGATCGTATTGAAGTTGAGAACTGCGGGCATGCTGAATCTGCTGCCGAAGGAGCTGCCCTTGGAATTTGGGCCTATCAAGAAATGCGCGATCCCAAGACCCGCATTTCGATTCCTTCCATTGATCTGTACGCCGTCAAGGACGAGGTCTGCGACATCGAAGGCTGGCGTATTGGACTGCAGAAAGCGGCTGCCCAGAACTTGACCCGCCAGCTCCAAGAGATGCCTTCCAACTTGCTGACCCCCACAGCCTTCGCCCAGAATGTCGTCGAGGTTCTGTGTAAGTCCGGTGTCAACGTGGAGGTTAAAGTTGAAGGTTGGGCCGAGAGTCAGTCCATGCACGCTTTCTTGGCTGTGGGCAAGGCTTCCTGTGAGCCGCCCATCTTCTTGGAGCTGAGCTACTATGGAACTTGCGCCGAGGAACGCCCCATTGTTCTCGTCGGACAAGGTATTACCTTTGATGCTGGTGGCTTGTGCTTGAAGAAGCGCAAGGAACTCTACCACATGCGTGGTGACATGACCGGAGCTGCTGTGGTGGTGGCCACCTGTCGTGCCGTCGCTGGACTGAGATTACCCGTTAACATTCGTGGTCTGATCCCACTTTGTGAGAATGTTGTGGGATGCAACTCCTTCCGCCCTGGCGACATGGTCAAATCGATGAATGGAAAGACCATCGAGGTCCAGTGCACCGACCACGAGGATGTTCTTGTCCTAGCTGACGCTCTGTTGTACGGTCAGAACTTCTGTCCCAAGTGCATCATTGATATTGGCACCTGCTCTGGATACATGCGACAGGCCTTGGACGAAGCTGCTTGTGGCGTCTTCACCAATTCCGAGATCCTCTGGCAGCAAATTAAGCACGCCAGCATGCACACCGGAGATCGCGTCTGGCGTTTCCCCCTGTGGAACTACTACAGCAAATGTGTCCGTGCCGGAGGTCGCTCTGATGTCCAGAACTACGGCATTGGACGTGGTGGACGTCCCTGCAAGGCCGCTGCCTTCCTCCGCGAGTTCGTGCCTTGTGGACAGTGGATGCACATTGTAAGTACCTTTATTGCTGCCACTTGAAAGATTTTTATTGATCTAATTAATCAATTAGGATGCTACAAATGTGATGACAACAAATGGCATTGATTTCGAATACCTGCGCCGTGGAATGGCAGGTCGCCCCACGCGAACATTGATTGAGTTCATAGCTCAAACAATCTGCAAGGACACTGCACCCAAGATGGGAAAGTAATCTGAACAAGCAATACATATATTAGCCATAGACCATCAGATAAAATCAACAAACCAGAGAAATCTTAACCAATCTGGTTGAAGTCGTGTTATCCGTCGTTTATGCCGATATGTTCTAAATTTATTGTGGGAGAGATAACTTTCGTTTTTACGATCATACGTTTAATAAATAAATAAAATTGGAGTTTCGTTATATATAAATAATTATATACTTTTGTAAATAAAAAATAATATATAAATTTATAAATAAATAAACAAAATATATAAACTTCTAAGGGATTATAATACAGTAATGGAATGAAAGCAAAAGAGTGGCAATATGGGAGCAAGCATTTAAAGCTAAAAAGCTAATTAAAGATAATTCAAAGTTGTAATGCAAACAACATTTTAATTTTGGGATGTAAAAAATTATATGCAAATATCATTTACTCAAATGTAGATAAATAAAAAAAAACAAAGCATTTTAATTTTATTAAACCCAAGCTTAATGTTCGGGATAGAATTATTCCAGCCTGAATTATTTAAGCCTGAAAATAATACTATTATTCGGGACTGAATCTTAAGCACAAATCTTAGGATATTTGGGATTGAATTCAGTCTTAAAGCAGAACAAATGCTTGTTTCAATCAGACTACCCAGTTAATGAACAGTCTTCATTCTTTGTATCATATATTAAATTTTTTGGGGCGTTAAAGCCAAAGCATAATTTTCTTGTACGTTATGCTACGGCCATAAAAAAATGTGAACCGCTAAAATACTTATGGAGCATTCGCTTTGAAGCGAAGCATATAGATTCAAAAATATATTTTAATAGCTCAACATCTCGAAATAATCTGCCCATTACCTAACTATTAAGAACGCTTGAAAATTCTCAAAGTCCTCAGTGATAGCTTGAGAGCATTTAAAATTTTTCGAATCTAGTAGCACTCGAGTATACGGTCCGTCCTTCTGACCCAAACTTAATATCTACGTTTCCCAGTATTTATCAGTCTCATTTCATTCGTTTGGCGACAGAACACGCAACAATTTTAAGTATTCCGGAAAAAAATCTTACAATTTCGTGCCTTAAAAATACCTATATATTTAAAAAATATTTTTTTTTATTATTTTTTTTGTATAAAAGTAAAAGTGCAATTTATATAAAATAAAAAATGCTGCGTGCTACGGGACGACTTGCCTGTCGGGCTTTGAAACAGAGAATGCCAGTGATTAAGAGGAATTACTCGCAGATGATCAATCAGATGCTCCAAATTCAACAGATGGAAATCTGTGCAGATCCTCCGTCGCGGGGCCTTATCATTGGAGTCTATGCAGATGAGGAAGACAAGAACGACGCCGGAATTCTCACACAGGCTGGCTGGCGCTACAATGTCCAGAAGACACATGGACGATTGCTGGAAGTCCTTCGTATGTCTGGCCCCATGCCCAAGCGAGGAGAAACGCGATTACTCTTTGCCATTGAGCCAGAACGTGTGCCATATTACTCGGCTGTAGCTGTGGTAGGATTGGGCAAGGAATGCCTGGGCTACAATCCCTACGAGGTCCTCGATGAGCAGAAGGAGGCTATTCGTCGATCTGTGGCCGACGCATGCAGAATCCTAGCCGAACTCGACACGGATCGAATCGAAGTGGAGAATTGTGGACACGCTGAATCTGCCGCTGAAGGCGCAGCCCTGGGTATCTGGGTTTACCAGGAGTTGCGTGATCCCAAGCGGCGAATGTCAGTTCCCTCTATTGATTTATATGCAACCAAGGATGAGATTTGTGACATCGAAGGCTGGCGTATTGGACTGCAGAAAGCGGCTGCCCAGAACTTGACCCGCCAGCTCCAAGAGATGCCTTCCAACTTGCTGACCCCCACAGCCTTCGCCCAGAATGTCGTCGAGGTTCTGTGTAAGTCCGGTGTCAACGTGGAAGTTAAAGTTGAAGGTTGGGCCGAGAGTCAGTCCATGCACGCTTTCCTGGCCGTGGGCAAGGCTTCCTGTGAACCGCCCATCTTCTTGGAGCTGAGCTACTATGGAACTTGCGCCGAGGAACGCCCCATTGTGCTTGTGGGACAGGGCGTAACCTTTGATGCCGGCGGCTTGTGCCTCAAGGAGCGTGATGAGCTCTTCCATATGCGTGGTGACATGACCGGAGCCGCTGTGGTGGTGGCCACCTGTCGTGCCGTCGCTGGACTGAGATTACCGGTGAGTTCAAAAAGGATTCCTTCTGAACATCGTTTTATATTTCTTTTGTAGGTCAACATTCGTGGTCTGATCCCACTTTGTGAGAATGTTGTGGGATGCAACTCCTTCCGCCCTGGCGACATGGTCAAATCGATGAATGGAAAGACCATCGAGGTCCAGTGCACCGACCACGAGGATGTTCTCGTCCTAGCCGACGCTCTGTTGTACGGTCAGAACTTCTGTCCCAAGTGCATCATTGATATTGGCACCTGCTCTGGATACATGCGACAGGCCTTGGACGAAGCTGCTTGTGGCGTCTTCACCAATTCCGAGATCCTCTGGCAGCAAATTAAGCACGCCAGCATGCACACCGGAGATCGCGTCTGGCGTTTCCCCCTGTGGAACTACTACAGCAAATCGGTCCGTGCCGGAGGTCGCTCTGACGTACAGAACTACGGCATTGGACGTGGTGGACGTCCTTGCAAGGCTGCTGCCTTCCTCCGCGAGTTCGTGCCTTGTGGACAGTGGATGCATATTGTAAGTGAACCTTTGCCTACGTTTGAATTTTTGTTTGCTGATAGTTTCCTCCTTGCCATAAAGGATGCCACCAATGTAATGGTTACAGAGGGTGTCGAGTACGAGTATCTCAGAAAGGGCATGGCCGGTCGTCCGACTCGCACATTAATAGAATTTATCGCGCAGACAATTTGCAAGGACACTGCACCAAAGTTGACTAAGTAGGAAGTCGGATGGTTACGTATTTTTGTTTTCTTCAGCGATCGTAGGAAGATGCCACAAATGACTTTAACATTTGTGCCCTTTTAATTTTTATTATTTGGATAAGAGAACGTTTAAAATCATTGGTTTATTGATAAAAAAAATATTTATAAAATTAAAAGTTATCAAAAGCATATGTATAAATACAGATCATAAGTTTTGAGTTGAAAGAAAGTGCGTTTTAATTAATTTGGCGTTGGATTAATGTCATTGATTGCTTCACGGGTTACTTATCAGACTATGGAACTCTCAAATGAGGCATCTTAAGGACAGGCAAGCCAAGGCTTAAATTCGAAAACTGAAACTGCTACGCCAATGAGACTGCGTGAGTTAGCACAACATTAATGTCAATTGGTGGATAGTTTTGCAAAAGCTTTACATTCGAGGCAAAGTCGTTCTCCAGGATTGCTTCCCTTTGGATTCTACAGTATGACATTGTTATGAATAAATTTCATTCGATACAGGGTTGCTAATACTTACAATATCATCGAACAGCAAATCTTAATGAGGAAATCAAAACGCTGTTCATCCGAGAAAACGGAATCCCATATCCGCAGCACATCGGGCAGTGGAAACTCCTGTGAGAGCAGCAAGTTGATCCACCTAAAGCTATAGTATTCAGGATGCAACTCCTGACTCTTTAGGTGATCGTAAATGTTAATATCTTTTGATTTCAGCATATTCGATAGCTTGTTCATCATGCATTTAATACCGCCCTCCGAATCGTCTAGAGTCTTTATAAAGAAGTCACGTATTTCACTCATGAGAGCAGTGAAACAAAAGAAACAATCCGCCTCAGCATGTGTGCGATTGGAGAGATCAGGATCGGATGCCATTACGTAGTAAATAGGTCCAACAATTTCATTCATTCCTTGCACATAACCCTGGCCAGGATTTAGCTTCGCATAGATAAACAGGATTCGTTGAACAACTTCCCAATGCGCTTCCTGGCCCTCTTCCATAGCGGCATAATTCTCCGCCGATCGTTTTGTGATCAAGTTGATCTGCAAAAGTAAATAGTTTTAGTTTTAGATTATTAAATGTGGCAAATACTTACTTGCTGTTAGATTCCACATGAATTGCATATTGGAATGTGTTTTTTTTTTGAGTTCTTAATCTTATGACCGACACAAGTGACTCACCTTTGTCATACCCAAGCCCTTGCGCTCCACATTCGCCGAGCTGAGCACAGAGGGAACGACACGTTCATGCAGCCTCCTGCCCTGCTCGCCCTTGCTGTGTACAACAATCTCACAGGGATACTCTGTGGGCTGTTGAAAGAATGATATGTCTGGGCATAAGCGCCTCACATCTTTGTCAATTTGCAGTAGGAACTCATTGTCATTGAAAAACGTATTCCACGCACTCTCCGGCCCCTCGCTAAGCGGATGATCTTGCAGGCCAACGCCCCTCGATTCGTTATCGGCCTCACCATTTCCACTTTCGCCGTTCTCTTTGTGTCCAGGCGGCAGCACAAGCTCTACAATGAACTGCTTGTAAAGCGCACGTTTCTTAGCCAATGTTGTTGGCCAATTGCTGCGCTTTGGTCCCAAATAACCCAACAATATTTTCCAGCTTAGTGCACGAAAGCTGAGCACATCTGGCACACCTGTGGATTCGATTGTGAATTATTGTTAATGCTATTTTAGCATCAGAGTTCCAACTAACCATTGAACGTCTGGCGACGCAGTTGCTTAAGATCAATCACATCCTGGGCAAATATATCCTCGAATTCCTTTACTCTGCGTGGTAAACAGAAACATTGGCATGTTTACTTTCTCTTTCTCAAGCACACATTCAGTACTCACCGCGCCTTAAAAATCGACATGATTTCTATAAATAATCCTTGCTACGTCCATAGAGTGCTTAATAATTATCCTTTCTTTATGTTATTGCTTTGTTGTCATTTAAAATTAACAAGAACGTCCTGAAAATGGACGGGTCATTAAGATGAACGATTGAACTATTCAGCGAACTGAACTAAAAATTCCAACGCTAAAGGAACTGAGTGGCAGCACCGTCACCCGCGCTAAGTTGGCAGGGCGCAATTCTTAGCTCGCGTGAAGTGAGCTGCGCTGAAATTTGAAATTGCTCAAATTTAGCTGTTATTTTTAATCAATGAGCAAATGCAATGTCTTTATTCATTCATAATCCGCATGCACTCGGTTCTCTGCTATTACCTGCCATTTGCATATTTTATATGCTGCTATGCGCTCTTTGTGCGTACTGTTCTTTTTGTTTGTTGCTTCGACCCATTTATATTACTCATACACGTTGACGTGAGCAGACGCATCGACGTCTGTGCGGCCGCAAAATAGAAAAGAGAGCGCTTTGAATTGTTTATATGGTATTCGCAGCGTATTCCATTTGTTTACTCTAGTCTTTAGCCAGATATGACGACCAGCAGATCGTCATACAATCGACCGGCTTTTTGGAAATTGCCCAGTTATGTGAATGCCGTGGTACCTCAACATTCTGTTCAGACGGTCACGCCCACGCCTCTGCCGCCGCCCTCTAGACTGACGCAGAGACGTCGCAGCAGCAATGGTATCAAGAAGCGTGTCCATTTTGCTGACGAACTATACAGTGGGGTAAGTGAAGAGAGAACTGTGTCATGCATATGGCTTGTCAATCGTCGCTGGTATGGCCCCAATACTCTCTGCCGCCACATAAGAAATCAGTTCAATAACATTTTGCACTTGGCAGCTCGTAAACTCGTCGAGCACAATTTAATTAATTGGCCACTGCTGCAGTTTTACTTTATGCATAGGCGCAGATAATATATTAGGCTTTCAAAATTCCCAAACAACAAACAGCAAATGTATTTCATAAATTTATTGGTCCAACACAAAAATTGACGTAATCGCTTTTGCTGTAGTTGCCAAAATGCAATTGCTAAAATTATGAGCCAATAGCTTGGAGAATATTCTTTAATTGCTAGCTTTGAAATATTAACAAGCAATAATCATTTATTTAATTTAGGCAGACAGTGTCTAAATAGGTTAAAACATCTGAAAACTGTTGAATATTTCTGCATCGTTTAATCAGATTTTGAGCTTGAAAATTATATGAATCTCGACTAAAAATCATTCGAAAACGTTTCAATACGAAAACTCTAAAAACATTTCGAACCTGCGCCACAGAAAACCAAATAAATGTACTGCACAAATAAATGTCAGTCCATATATTGTATATTTAAGTATGTATATAGAATAACGACGGGAAGCGAAAAGATTTTTCCGTTGTAAGAAGTAAAAACGTTGCCAAAAACAAAAGCAAACAATTGCGTTTCGATTTCTTTTGACGTTGTTGCCGATTTCTCGACTTTGTAATCTAAAAAAATTCCATACCGGGAATAGTACAAGGTAGCATCTGTTTGGTAAAGGGAAAATGTCCCAGACACGGCCTTCGGACCGATAGACTCTGCACATTGCGCATACGACGCGTTGAACGTTCTTTGACTAATGCCGCAAACATTTGATGTGTTTATTTAAAATGGGGGACTGTTATTGTTGCCATTGCTGGCTATTTGAAGCGTGCCAGTAAATAAATTAATTACAGCCTCTCATTTGCTTCGCTGCAAAGAGCAGAGAAAAACTAATAAAACTGATGAAAATTTTGAAAAACATATGCCCCACGTTCATCGTCTTAGCCGTCAATCGGCGGCTGAACAGATGATCAAACTCTATGCCACCAGACGATGACATGTGGCGTTTAAATTCATGGTCATTTGGACTATGCAACTGGATCAAGTGCTTCCACATAATGTGGCGCCTTTCAGTTCATTAATAAGATACACTGTCTATATTTTTTTAAAATAAAAAAGTAAATTAAAAAAATTGTTGAGCAATGCATATTTGAATAAAAATCTTTAGTACATTTGTAGATTTCACATCGAGACAATCGAGTCTAGAGCTATGGGAATACTGTGATGCTCATGAGAAAGTGTATAATGAAAATTATTGGCATTTGGATTGAGTTCATGTTTCTCAGCTGCTGACTACATGATTGTAGCGCAGTGTACTCGTATTCGTAGTATACCACGATCCGTTGCCGATGCTGCAAAAAGGAATACAAATTGTATTTTAAAATTAGTACTTGAGCAGCATTGCGATCGAATAAAACGCGAAAGAATTGCGCTGCACGCGCTACCTCCGCCTCGGGTCGAGAACTTGGCCAATAAACAATTGAAAATTCGCGAATGAAGAGTGAACAAGCATAGACTGTAACTGATTAAAAAAAGAGCCTGTTGAATATGTTTAACTGAGACGCAGTTACAGCCAAGTGACATTAATATAAATCTCGAACATGAGCCCAAAGTTGCATGAGTTCGCTGTGGTGCTTCAGCGTGATGGTCAGGGAACACCTTGGGGCATCCGTTTGGTTGGTGGCAACGATTTGGATACGCCGTTGATCATAACCAGGGTAATGTTGGATTGCTTGGATTGCACTGACAACGCTGCATTATGTAACTAGAGCAGCTGCAGCTAAAGAGCTAAAGAGCTTGGCAACAGTTTCCTTCTTGTCGCTCGTCGCTTGACGCTTTGTGGTTAATGTCGCGCCCATTCATCACAATTGTTGCTTAAACGCGACAGAGAACTGTCCGTTATCTTGCCAGCAATTTGCCAAACTGTGTTGGCCTTTGTGTTTTGCACTACTTAATGGCAAAATAAACAACAACAACAGCAACAAATCAAAACAGTAAGAGTTCAACAGCCGAACAAAAGCGACTAAAAGAATACTCTAACAATATTAATACTTGTTAGAAAGTCTTTCAAAATTCTTCTAGAATATTAAAATTACTTTAGCAGAAAATCAACAGTACCCTTCTGTAGTGTAGGGTATAAATAGCGAAACTAGCACACGCACACACACAAGTGGGAGAATGTGGCAATTGCAACGGTGCCAAAGATTTGCAATTTCTGAGACGCCAGTAAAACTAATTGAGGCAAAACAAATAGGAGGCGTCGCAACGCATGTAAACAATAGAAAATGGGAATGGGTCGCACATACGCGTCATAATGATGTCTGTGCATCTATGTCAAGGTCGCCAGCAGTCCTAGGCATGTCTAAAGTTTAGCAAACATTTCATTTCATTTCGTCTTTGTCGACCTTCGCCCACAGGTGCAACTTGGCAGCCCATCGTATGGGGAGCTGTTGCGCGGCGATATCATCGCCAAGATCGGCGAATACGATGCACGCGACTTGAGTCACGCTGATGCTCAGCAGCTGTTTCGCGGAGCAGGCAACGAGATTGGACTGGTGGTGCACAGGTGAGCTGGCCACAATTATAGAGAATGCCAAAATACAGATTTGTTATCTGCTGTAGGGACAACAATATCGCATACACACAGGGCGTTAATCAGGAGTCCGGCTCGCGCTGCAACTCAACCTTGCCGCCGACTAGCCCGGAGCCATCTCACCATCCCCATCGCGGTCCTTCGCCTTTCCTTCCCGGACCCAGTCATTTTGAGCGTGCGTTGCAGTTGCCTGTAGACACTTTGCCGCAAACCGTGTTCCCGCAACTGAACGCGTCTGGCGGATATGTGGCATCATCGAATGTGTTTGCCCCGAAGGCGACACGTGATCATCAACAGGATGTTGCCGAGGAATATGCAGCGATTGTTAATCAGGTGAGTGACGAAGTAAATATAAATATTAAGGAATAGAATAAAGAATAAAATTGAGCAATTCGCGTATTAAATTTTATTTGTAAGAATATTTCAAACCAAATTTAATTTCATTTATATAAATAAATTCAATTCCCTCCTTACGATTATTTAGGATCTGCTTAAAAACTTAAATACAACACATTTGTTCGCTGTTGTCATATCTTTCCATTGTAGCGTGATCAACACTAATATTCAACATACCCAACTAATGTAAGGGTATATCAAACCAAATATACAATAACCCATTTAGCGACACTTTGTTGCTACGCATAACACAAGCCAAAGTACATTCGAAATATGATCGTCCACTTATGAGTGGCCTGATCGCGGCGCAGAATATGCAACGTCTGCATATTCGGCCGCATACCATTCCTTTGTCTTGCGTTATGTATATACTCAATGTATATGCCATAAGTGTATACATATATGCATATGATCACTACATGCTCCCGCTCTGCCGCTGTACTCAGCGACAGAGACATATATGTAAAACTCCAATGTTAGACTTAAGTATACTGAAACAGTTGAACGTAATAGAGTCGATAAAATCTGATCAACGTCAACAGACGTTGGTCATTCAAATAAACTCTAAACTAAGTCTTTTGACTCAACTAAACTCTCTTAATTACACCATATCCTTAATAATTGTCAAGCGTACGCCATTTTTGTTGCCCAACAAAGTATGCAACACAAAATGCATATTGCAATATAAATTAATGCCGAGAAGTAGGCAGTATATTATGTCATGAAATAGATATGGATTTTGTAAAGAATTTTGTGCGCCATATGCTGACATCAGAGGATTGATATTTTGTGGTCAAGGCTCTTCTGTTTACACGATCTAAATATAAGCTTATATGTATAAGCGAATAAGTATTAGCTGCAAAAACGTAGGCGTTAAACAGGAAAGTCTTGTGACGCAGTCTGCAGGTGGAAAACTTGCGAGAATATAAACAAAAACACAAACAGCTCTTGCAGCCCAAAGAAGAGATGTTGCCCTCTTTCCCAAAACAAAAAATATAAATAAATAAAAATAAAAGCATAGCGACGACGCAAATCTACAGAAACATTTTTGAAAATATTTTCTCGGCCACTTTGGCTGCCTGCATGCAGGTGAATAGCGTACTTACTCACAAATACATAGATACATACTTATATGTTTATTTATATGTATATGTGTGTGTATACATATATTGCCTGCTACTGAGGGCGCTGTCGGACACTACCTTGTGATCTTCAGGCAATGCCAATGAAAGTGCTCTGCCCAGCTCCCCTCACCTGACACCTTGCGCTTGATGACGCTGCTAATGAATCAAGACAACAAAATTGCCACTTGCCAAGGTCGCCATTTGATTTGTCAATGCAGCACAAAAATATAAATCAAGGTTATAATGTGCTTCTTTTATTGCTTGATATGATTTGTCATCAGTTTTGTACAACATTCTTTTCATTTTTCGATTTTCCAAACTTTTCTTTTCCTAAGATATTAGAGTAGTTATAAAGATCTAATGTGTCAACAGTTTTCTTAAATTTGTTTGCTGAATACTTAAGAATTTGAAATACATGAAAATAAAAACCTTATTTAAAAAACTTTACATTAAAGTAGATCTGTAGTTTTGAACAACTTTTGGATCAGCCCATTCCAAGAATTCTATGCGAATGGTGTGCTTTTGTAAAAGTGCCTGAAGCTATATAAACAACCTTCTGAATGGTAAAAACAAACATTTTCAAACGTAAATTATGGGCTCCTTGGATTTTTCCGTCGAACTTGAGAGTTCTTTGACGCCCAGTGGCTGTGTTTATGTGATAATGGGAATGTGAATGTGGTGCGTGTCTATCTTGTGAAGGTTAATTACACCTGTTCCAATGCCTATTCCAGTGTCAATTGCTCTTGACATCATGTCAATCTATAAATTTAGAAATGAAGCTGTCGGTATTTGGATGTTGGTAATTTTCAATTCTCAGTGTCAGCACAAATCAAGCAAAGCAAACTGAATACATCCATAATGATGTTCGGAAAATGTCGAAAGTTTTTCTATGCATTTTTCATGTGTTTTTAATATTTCTGCATTCGAGCAAAAACAATAACCTCGGCAATTTTTATTTTTTGACTAATTTTTAAACGAACAAGTGAAAATAGCGAGAAATACTCAAATTGTTCCAAAAAGAGCAATTAAAATATATACATAAGATCTACATAATGTATAGTATATGTGTATAATAAATAGGTAGGACAAACAAACTGACAGCACATAGATAAACTCATACAATCAAATATAAATGTCGTTATAAGGAGGGTCTGGGGGGCGGACTTTGGTGAAAGGCGCGTGGGCGTAGATGAAAAAAAGTTCTCACGCCAACATCGAAACATCCAAGTCCAAGTTTATATGTAAGTAGTTGTTGTATTTTTTGGTGTTACGCTCTCTGAATAATCTATGTGCACACAACATTTCGACTATGTACGAGACGACAAGTGTGTTTAACAAATTGAGAGAGAATGAGGGAAATTTGTGTGGTGGTATGCGTGGGTTTGGACGGCCTCTGACCGTCAGCACTGGTACTCAGATGTGTTGTTGTTCTATTTGGCCACACAGATACATACATTGAAATCAACAACTCATATATAGATCTCCTATATAGACGGATTGGAATTCCGCGCAGTCGAAATAGCAATAATTCGCCAGCATTTGAAAATTTTGAAATCAGTTGCGTTCGGAATATTGAAAAATAAACATCTAGAAAGAAGTCTAGACGAAACACATCCCTCCGAATCCCAGTAAAGCGATCTCCGAAAGTGGTGAAGAAGAAGAATTAGCAGAGCAGCGTTGATTAAACGTGCCATAAAAGCAAGTTTTCCAATTAAAAAAAAAAAAAAAAAGATTAAGCTAAAGTCAAAAAAAAAAAAGAAAAATATAAATATTGAAACATTGTGACATTTTAAATTGTTTTATAACTTTACGTTATTACGTAAGGGTTTTTCTGTAATATTTTCGTTTCTAATCTGTTTAAATTTTGCACATAAAGGAGTTTAAATTCAAAACCCACACATACACAAAACACATAAATTCAAAATGGAGTACGTTCAGTTCAAAAACGGATCCCCCGTCTATTACAAGGAGCAACCAGACCTCAATGAGTGCATTCAATATCAAGTAAGCATATACGATATAAATAAAAGAAATTAATAAAGTAGTTAATCGAATAATATTAAACAAATAATTCTTCAGATAGTTTTATATATATATTTTTTTTTAATAATCAATATGAAAGGGATGATTAAATTCATACTGAAAAATCAAAAAATAATTCTTTAGATTATTCTTATTATTATTTTTTTTATTTTAAGTATAGACAGACTCCATCATTATTGTCAAAAATGTCTGCTTAAAGTCAAGTTCAAATACAAACGTCAGCGACAAACGACAGTTGGAAAACGTTTTTACCAATTACGTTTTTATCTTTTACTTTTTCTTTAGATATAGATCAGTGTATATATTTATTTGTTGCTCACTCACTTTTCTCTCTCGCTCTCTCGTGATGTCTGCTTCTTATGTATATACAACAGCTATTTAGCTTATTATTCAAACATATTTGTTCGCTTTTCGTCAATATGCGTCGAAAGCAAAAAAACATTTTTGAATACATTTTGGTGAAACATATTCATTGCTCTTTCTTTTGGTGCTCAATGTAATTCATACCACCTCGTTGGGTATTTTTAGAAAAAGAGCTGAGCGAAAAGCCAAAGACGCAACAACCACAACAACAGTTTGCAAAGGCAACAAAACAAATATACAAAAGATTATAAATGAAATTAATTTCTAAACGAAGAAAAGCAACACTGGCGATAATTAGGCTTTTTGGGAAATTAAATTTAAAAGAATTGAATAAATTTCCGTTTAATTTCGACATGTGTGTTCATTTTGGCATAGTTTCAAATACTGTGGCGCAGCGAAAGTGACGATTGTTGTCACTTTTACAAATAAACTTATGCTAAACATTTCATAAAATTTAGATAAAGATTTAATTTATTGGGTATTTCATTAACACAATAATCGTTAGGTCTACATGTAATTAATACGAGTTTACAAGCTTCAATTGTCAACATTTGTTGGGAAATATAAAAGATATTTTGGTCAAGGGCGCAACATTTTTCTAAATTTATGATGGGACAATAAAATTAAAAAGATTAAATTCAATTAAATATTTCGAAAGTGACCCTCAAATGATATTTCAACATATTTGAGTGCTTGCGCCAGCCACGAATTTTAAATTTAGCAACAGAAAAATTAACGTTTTCAATTTGTTTATATATATCTAAATATTCAGCGTCCGTCGTCCGTTTCGTTCTATGGCCAAGGTGAACAAAAAATTTTGAGAAATGCGCAATTAGCCAAAGAGAACAACAAAAATTATACTAAGCTAATAATAAAGGTTATTAGTCAAGTTGTTTGGGTTGGTTTTTTGTTTGTCACTTGGCCAGGCAGGCGGTGTCGCTCAAGATGGAAGCAATCAACTGCTTGTCGCTTAGTGCAGCATGGACTTCCTCCTCGTCCCACTGCAGCAGTACTTTGTTTAGACGCGGCTCCTTCTTGCGCATAATACGCAAGATTCCTCGCGTCTCCACGAGATCCACAGTGCCCGTAAATTCCGCTTGATCAAGGGCCAATATGTTGCGTTTGGCGCACACTCGACGATAAACCTCATGCAGTCGTCCCACGCTGATGTCTTTATTGCGTTCGTTACGCAGCATTAGCACCAGTGAGCACAGCATTAGCTTCTGTTGTAGCGGAAAGGCAGCCTCAATGTCCTCTTCTAGATTCTGTGAGGCGCCATAGACCTTGTTGAGAACAGCGGCCACTTGGCTAACTTGAACGGGCTTTAGCGTCTCTATAAATGAATAAAATGTCAAGGATTGGATTTTAGTTTATTCTTGGCATTAACTCACCTTCTGCTGCCGCTGTCTGACCGTCCAATTCAAGAGCTTTCAAGTTAAATTCCTTTTCCCCTGCACATTTCTGCTGTTCTGCAATCTCAACGACACGGCGTCCAATATCTAGGGCACGTCGCACATCTCCACTTACCGCGCTCACTTTAGCCGCCAGCAGCTGCAATGTGACGGGCGGAAAGACATCTAAGACTTGAGCCTCGGCTAGACGGGACTTGAATATCTCAACAATTTGTGGCTTCGTGTAGGGCGGAAAGTGCATCAGTCTTGGTTTGAGCTCGCAGCGAGCATTCAGTCGCATCAGTGCTCGATCTGTGAGATCCAAGCTATTGGCAATGCCAACCAACAAGATGCGACCTCCAGGCAGCGCAGGCCACTCAAAGATTGTGTACAAAACCTCTTGTCGTGTTGTGCACAGTTGATCGATCTCGTCCAGCACCAGCAACAACATGCTTTTGCCTTTGCCCAGGTGACGCTGTATAGCCTCTAAATGATCACGCTCGGTGCGTCCCGCTGGCTTCAATTGGAGCTCCATGCACAGTTTCTTGTAGACAGCGCCTACGCTGGCAATGCTCGTACAATTGATGTACACTCGTTGCAAACGCTGGGCAAACTCCGGCGCCCTGAGCAACAAGGAAAGACAGGCGGTTTTACCTGTGCCTGGTTGACCGGATACATAGAGACTGCCCGAGGTTTGAGACTCCAAATGACTGGTGAAGAATTCCCGAAGCTCTTGCAACTGTGGTTCCCGACCTGGCAGGTGAAGCGTCTCTGCACTGTTTAGCACACGTCGTGCATTTTGATATTTGTTTCTCGGTGGCGAAGGCTGCGGTGGCTGCTCAGGCTCCTGTTTCTTCTGCTGCTCTGGTTCCTTCTTCTGCACCGGTTCCCTTTTAACCTTGGTTTCAGTCTTTGTATGCTCTTCCGGCTGCTCCTCGCGTGTCGTCTATGCTCAGTCTGTCCAGCAGTCTCGATGGGCTGATCAAATGTTGTGGCAGCGGTTGAAGCTTGCGCTGTTTGGGCGGCGACACATGTGCCGCATCATCATGATCCTCTTCGGAGCTGCTGTTACCATCCAAAAGCTTTGCTGCACGTATGTTGGCCTCAATCCGCTTGGCCATGTTGGTCAAAGATCCCACTGTTGGTTTGGCTGCACTTTTCTTACTGCTGCGTGGCGTCTTTGGCTGCTCTGATTGTAATTTTGTTACAGCGGCCACTTTGCGTCTGCTGCTCACCTTGTCCATTTTATTCAACAGGTTGCTGTTTTCGTTATTCTCTGAAATTATACTAACAATGTCATCCTTATCTTCGTCGTCACTGTCAATTAGCTGTTTGGTTTGTCGTCTGCGCCAAACTTCTGAGCGTCGTGGCGTTGTGGCCATCGGCGACTGAGGCAGCGCTGCCGTCGCTGCTGCTGCAGACTTGCTAATGCTGCTTAAGCGCGTTGAACGGCGTACGGCGGCCATTTGTTAGCTCTTTTCGTTAGTTAAACCACTTTTAAACTTAATTGTTATTAATAATTTATATTAGTTTTAAGTTTCAAATGAAGCACGGTGTGTTAGTGGCAAAGCAAAAAATGTAAGCAAATGGCGCGAAATGTTTGTCAGCTGCGCGCCTCAATCAGCTGACTGAAATGCAGTCTGGCAACTCTGCGCAGCGTTGCATTCGATAAGTAGGGCGCACAAATTTAAATTGTCGCATCGAATATTAAATTACTTACGCGCTCGTGCGACTGCGTGCGGCCAGATAGCGTTTGTTGGCAAAAATAAAACAGCGAGCAACAAATGAAAATTTGCTGGACGAAGGCAAAAGCGCTTACGTAAGCGTCTATAAATATTAGTCTTGCTACGCTGAGATATTTTTAAAGTATATAGCAGACAGACGCCCGCGCTCACTCTCGTGCCTGAGATGGAATTTTGGTAAATAAAGTTTATACAAAATTCAAAGATACCAAGGCACACATACACTGAATGATTACTGTCTGTGTGAAATAAAGCATAACGAAAATGTTCTAGAAACATTGGAAAGCTGCGGTTGCTTTAATGATCATATAATGTTAATGCCCCATCGGACTTATGTACATAATTTTATTTATTTAGATTGTACTGCTCGTAGTTTGTAAGCTTGCCAAATGTTTGCACATTGATTTTTGGCATAAACAAAGTCATAAATTAGCCACAATTTGACTAATAAAACGAATTTCGCTGTTTCATAGCCATACCGAACAACTCCATTGGTTCTGCCCGGTGCCAAAGTGAAAAAGGATGCGCCCTCCACAGACTCGTACTTGAGACACTACCCAAATCCCGCTGTGCGCGCTCATCCCGGACACGACTACCATGACAGTATCATGAAGCAACGCGTTGCCGATACCATGTTGCACAAGGTTGTTGGCCAGGATGCCGATACTGGCAGAGTATGTATCTAATCATAACGAGTGTATAATTTCCATAACTATTATTACATCATTTTGCTACTTAAGGTTTTCCACAAGCAATTCAACTCGCCAATTGGCCTGTACTCAAACCACAACATTGAGGACACCATCAGAACAACAGTTCCGTAAGTTTACCACTCACTTGGATAAATTTATGCTATTGAACTGACCAAATATCAAATGCTTAGTAACAATACAATACACTAACAATTTGAAAATTTTTTGGATTTCGCTGTTAACAAACAAATTGAGATATTTTAAAATTGAATAAAATATATTGATTTGCGTAGTTTTTTTTTGTCAAATTTGTATGCAGCTCAAAAGTGCGCCTAGTTTAGCTTGAAACTAATTATGAAGCGAGACATGATTTTGAGTAGTCCAAATTCCATGCGGATCGATTCTTAGTTAAGATGCAGTTCTAATCCACTAACATGAGGCAAAATCGAATATCAAATTTACTAAACGAAGGCACACACACATTTACACACAAGACAAGACAAAGGAGCCCATAGATGATGTATGTCTACTACTTGCTCTATGTTAATTAAAACACATACACATAATTTATATGCTCTTCTCTCTATATACACCACATACATATTTCTATATACTCGTATATTGTATATCTATATATTCTATGTATATTGTTGTAGCTTTGCCACAAGCGATAGTTATCGCTTGAAGGAAAGTCCTTTGCATCGTCCTATGCCAACAAAACTTGACGGGTAAAAGTAATCATATTTAGAGCACAGCCTGATACTATCTATATATACATTTTTTTTATGGATTGATTGATTTTTGCATCACTTGGAAATCGTATATAAAGAAACGAAGCATTCGGTTTCTCTAGAAACTTGATTTTAAGGCTTATTGGAAACTTGAATGAAACTTGAATATACACATTTCCATATTCCCATTATGTACACTGTACATAAACATGTGTATGCAATTATGTACTCCTATATCTGTTATCCGTTATCCTGCCTGTCAATCAACCCTAACTGAATTGTTGAATACCCAACCACAACAAGCATAACCTGTTTAAAGTCTAAATCCTACATATCAAATCCAATATCTGTTAAACTCAAATCGAAACTTGATGTAACAAATACTCAGTGTTCCCACAGACATAAAGACACAATACACAGTACACTCTGCATGTGCTCCTATTATATGTATGTATGTATTTACATAAACATATTTATATGTTACGATAACGTAAGAATCTATTCCTATCGCAAGTACAAACTCCGGATGATCTGGTTTGCGACAAGGTATACCTCTGAATCTCTCTAGAAATCAGAGCTCTTTCTCTTACTTTTAAGGGCTTTTGCTGTTGACAGCGTGTGTTTCTGCGAGTAGATCTATCAGAGAATATTTATCAGGTGGCGCAATTCTTATTTCAAAAAAATGGAGACGTTTAGGACAGACGTTGTACACAAATATTTATTTCGGTATTCGTATCCTAACTTGTAAGAATAAAAGAGAAAAATTTGATATAATTTGGACAAGATGCCTAACAAACCACCAAACCAATCTTTATACCTACAACACAAAACTCTAGCCAATATACAATAATAGACATAATGTTTAGAACTTAGCTGCACGATTAATGTTAGAATTTTCATCGATCTATCTTTCCTGGAACAAAAACGTAAAATACTGGAGCATCAAAAGCAAAAAGAACAACTTGCAGAGCAACAACTTCAACACCGTCAACAGAAACTGCAGCAACTCTATCAACAAAAATAAATGATCACAATATTTTTTTATAAAGCAATAGCAAAAATAGCAAAAAATTGTACTTGAGAAATGAACCCAGTTCCTGTCCTGCCCACTGATAAGCTACCAAGTCCTTAAACGCTCCCTTAACAAGTTCCTATGATATTAAATTAATTTTAAAAGACGTTTGCTGAATTTTACCCCTAAAACGTGTCAAAGACAACACATAAAGTTCCTATTCCAATGCAACCTCAACCAAAGTACTTATTAACTTTTAACACATGAAGGCCAAACTAACAAAGACCTTGGCTATACTGAGCCAACTAAATACTCACTTTATTTTTAATAATATTTGAATTAATAGTTTTATTAATTCTCAAATTTTGTTATGCAATTTTGTTAAAAATTACTTTTAATAATTACTTTTAAGTGACTTGTTGACTTTTTATTATTAATTAAAACTGTTTGAAAAGTGTCGAGTTTGAAGACAATGAGGACACTATGCCTATTTGATTAGAAGATAACTACAAAAATCAAAATAATTCTAACGTATTTTGTGCACATCCTGTTTTTTCTTTCTATTCTCTCACTACTCTGTCTCACGCTACTCAACCGATGTAAAAAAACCTCTAAATATTCATATATGTTCACACAAAATATGTGAATGTATAATTAACTTAACCAAACAAAAAACAAAACAATTAAAATTAAAATAATATAACGTTAAAATATTCTAAAATTTCATAACATCAAAATATTTTGACATATAATTCAAAAAATGGCGCTTTCAACGATCTCAAAAAAAATCTCGATAAATAATTATAATAAAATCGACATGCGCGGACACGTACAGTTATAAGAAAACTGTTGTTTACGATCCAAGGAATAGCGACACCTACAGAGCCATTCAAGAAGACGGCGGCTACAGCAGCTATGGTCAATCTTCGCCACAGGAAGTTACCATACCTGTGCAGACTAAGGTCTATCAACCAAATAGATTGGTTCCAGGAAAGGTAAGATCGCGTCAACTGTCAAATCGTCAACTCAAATCGTTATCGTTATCGATATCAAAATAATTACACTTAGCACAGAACTATATGTGAGATTTGTACTTAAAAATCAGACAAGATCGCTCGACTGTCAAGTTCATTTACGCTCTATCTCTTTCTCTTTATCGCACTCTCTATCTCTCTAAATGTATCGCCGTCTCACGTACAGTCGAACATACCAAAATTTGTAGTACAGTCACAGCATATTTGTGTCCTTTACTTGTGTCCATGTCAACGCTATGCCTATCAGAACGCTTAGCGCCGCTTTTAAGTCGTATGTTAATGTGCTGTTAGGCAGTGTAATGATTACTAACAGGCCAAAGTGAATACTAATTTGGTTTTTGATAACTTGTCATGGAATTTGCAAGTCTTACAGCATCATTAATCCCATTTCTGTGTATATTTTCCAAATCACCAGCAAGTTTTAAAAGCATTTTAGCATTTTAACATAATGGGCTACTAACAGGAAGCACGCTCATAACATTAAAATATTGCGGTAAAAATGGACTATATCGAAATTGTTGCAATTTCCAAAAATAAATTTACTAAGCAAGCAATTTTTCTTTACACTTTCCACAATACACTCTTACAGAAGCCAGTATCAGCCCCAGTATCACGGCCGCCGTACAATGTAAGTGTAACAGAGCTTGGAGAATTCCACTGTTAATGCCAATGCTTAATCAATTTGTTAACTCAACAGGTGGTAAACACCCACGATGAAAACATTCGCCAGAGCGGCTCTTTCAATCGTCTGATGTACAGCGTTATTGGTGCAACTGACTACTAAACGACAACAACAGCAACAGCAGCAGCAACATCAGCAATAGCATCAACAACAACATCAACAGTAACAGCAGGAAGCGAGCAGCCAGCGAACAACAACAATAAAAACAACAACAACAACAACATCTGTTGATAGTTAAGAGTTACTTAACCAATTTAGTGGATTTTTATGAAATTCTGTTAAACTTATTAAATAATTTATATAAAGAACGACAAAATATGCAACTAACAAACCCCTAAAATATTACGAATCGGATCAGAAATTAATTGGAGATGAAATAAATTTATTATATATGAATAAAAAAAACTACTCATAGCTGAGTTAATTGTTCTCAATAGTCTCCAAAAGCATACAAAATTTTAGTTCAAGATTTTTAGTTTTTATGTAATGTTGATTTTTTTAATTTAACGACTTTGCGAGTTGTTAACAGAGAGTGGTTCGAGTCATCATCCTATTGTATAAAACCAAAAAAAAAAGAACTTTAATTTTTTAATGCAATAAACAATAAAATTATAATACACATCAGCAAGCTGAGGCGATGAAAGAGTTTTCCTTCAGTTCAGATAACAATGGCAAGAAACAATTTATAAAAGACTTCAATTACTGCATAATGACTATCAAATTAGGGATTGCATTCAATTGTTGGCTCTGCTACTGCGTGCCCAACCCCAAAATAATAATACTTTGCATAACATGACGCTGCAAATACAAAATTCATTTCAAATCCATCAATCAAGGCGATAATTAAACGGATTTTTATTGAAATTATATGCAAACATGGCCCGGGAATTGATTTGACTTTAATTTGATTGAAATAAAACACTTGAGTGTACACTCGCACTCTGTACGTGTACCGTATGTAATCTCGAATCTGTGAAGCAAGCATAACAATTGTTTGTTACACATAATGTACAGATACTTTCACTTTACGGCTAAGTAACCCGTGATCCGCTAGACGTCCCCATTAAACGGTCAATCGCATACTTCAATTAAGAGAGAGAGAGAGGGAGAGATTCCGGTGACCTTGGCGAACAACCTTCTTCCAAGTGTGACATCAATAAGACTTAAATCTTCCATGAAAAATGTTTAAATGTAAGTTTGGGGCGTAACAGAGCAGCGAGTACATTGAAAAAGATCGCCAAATACACAATACACAATGTATGTGCCTCTGAAGTAATCGCATCAGAGGCGAATATCGAATTTGTTGAATGTATGTGCTGTGGGTGGGCATGACGAGGGGTGTACGGAGGGGCGAGGCATGGGTGCGTTGCTTTATTGAGGTTTAATGACTGCATGGATCGCATGGCAACAGCTTGTGGTACTTGCATCTGGTGTAAAGGGCTTAAATGCAAAGATTTGGCAATCAGAGTACCAACGAATCACATCAACGACCGTTGTTGGCATACTTGAAACTATTCAACCGCAACGTGGTCGCAACAGATACAGATACAGATACAACTACAGATACATATTCGAGTATGGGCCGTAAAACAAAGCGACGACAACGGCATCGAAATGTTTGTTGATTTCGACTTTGCAGTGATTTAGCGATTTGGGTCACTTCTCATAGACAATAGAGTTTTGCACTTGTCGGGTTAAATTTAATAATTTACGATTGGGCCAAACCTCCCTCAATTGCATTGACCTCAAGCCTGGCTAAAAGATTAGGCAGATTATTGGCAGATGATCTAATGCCAAGTTAAGTTAAGCGAATCGCACATCAAATTGCATAAAATCGCACTCATAACACGTTAAACTCAACAAGAAATGCAGCAAAAAATTAACATGTACACACTATATAAGTTATTTGTGAGATTGCGTGCTGTTGCATTAACTATA
>JBAMBL010001537.1:0-134800 GCA_037043405.1 Drosophila subquinaria
GTTTATCTCACGAACCAGGTGAGTTTTCAAAAGTCTTAGTATGCACATTTGTAAGTTAAGTTGATACCTTTCGATCGGTATATAGCTCGACCTGATCGGACAGTCATAGCAAATTTTCCATTCTTCCTGTGTATATATGCTAGTCGCCTTCGCACCCTTCGTGCTGCTTTCGTCACTAGCGCGGACTGCCGTCCGCAGTGATAAAGTAATATCAGAAAGGGGTGGAATATAAGAACATGTTAAATAAATTGAAAATTTAAGAAAAGAAACTTTCACACAAACAAACTCAATATCAGAATTTAATGTGGTTGAAATCGGTTCTGAGGACAGATTAGAATCCACGGCCAATAGTACTCCGCCACCTTTACGAGCTATACGATCACATCTATATATAGAGTATTTGGAAGAAAGAATAGAAAAGTCTGATGTGGCAGGCTTGAGCCAGGTCTCAGTAAAACAAATGACATCGAAATCAAAGGAATGACTATTGAGATATAGATTAGATAGTTTACTATTAAGGCCTCGTACATTTTGATAAGCTAAAGTTATAGAGGAAATTAGTTTTTTGATTCTACATTTGAGGATGAAGAAGATAGAGAGGAACCAGCACCTGAGATCGGACCCCGATCTCTATTTCGAGTAGAATTTCCCTTGTATTCAGCAACAAAGATATGTTCAGGCCAGAAGTGTTGATGACAAATTTTATCAAAAACCTTCTCCGAACATGAAATCTTAAATGAGGAGATTTCCCTAGGGTAATTAAAATTAAATTTATCCACCGAAATATCAGGATCCTGTATAATGTTTTGGATGTTAGCCTTAACATCATACGAGGACTGATCTTTGGCAAGCCTAGAAACAAAGACATGCTTCATAGGCTTCGGAATCAATTATTTTATAAATAAATGAAATTGTATAAATTAAAAAAGAAAAAATTAAAAACCTGTCGTTCTGCAATGATAAACTTAAAAAGTTGCTAAGCTAACATAGGTCATTTAATCTGAATTGCAAGTTGGTTTTAATTTGTTTAAACTAAAGAACATATTTTTAAATATTACACATATGAATTCAATAATGTGAATGCTTAGAATTCAAGCTTTAATTACAGTTGATAAGCTTTGATTTAAAGATTTCTCAAATTTTAAAGTACGTCAAATTACATATCAGTAAACCTTTGGGAGGGATTAGGGAATCGTTTCTAAAAATAATATCGGACTTTTTTATGTTTTTATAAGAACAGCAGTATCTAATTAATTGTTTTTTTTTATCGTGTTTTTTGTTTTAGAATTGTATCTTTGTATATCGAGAAATGGACGTTCTTTAATTGAAAAATAGATCTGAAAGTGTATGTCAAATAATTGAATAGATTGTTTTAATTTTTTTAGAAATGAATTCCACAATTGATTTTCACCCTTTCACGTAACTACTATCTGATTATTACTTAATATTATTGCGCGCATCGGTACTACGTATGTATACATAAATATAGTATACATATGTATAACCATAAAAAAACCTCTTTTCGAGGTAAAAGTCTAGTGACGAAAACATTTTCATGCCCCAAAATTTCTGATATCCAATTTTGTGACGAATAATATTAATTTTTACATATAAATTATTTTAAACAAAATTTTGGCACCACCGGCCCCATTTGCTCCAATCATTTAAATTTTTCCCCTCCCACTTACACCTGTTTATCTCACGAATCAGGTGAGTTTCCAAAAGTCTTAGTATGCACATTTAAAAGTTAAATTGATACCTTTCGATCGGTATATAACTCGACCTGATCGGACAGTCATAGCAAATTTTCCATTCTTCCTGTGTATATATGCTAGTCGCCTTCGCACCCTTCGTGCTGCTTTCGTCACTAGCGCGGACTGCCGCCCGCAGTGATGAAGTACAGTAATTTAGACTTAATTTGATAAACTTCACTACCTGAAGAGTAACAAGCACCCAAGATTTATTAAAATGATCTCCATTATTTTTTCTAATTTATAACTTATTTGGTTTCATTATATTATATTTTATTGCTTAATAAATGAACTTAAGACAAATTAGCATTTAAATTGCGCACCTGGCAAAAAAAAAAAGGTGGAAGTCTTGGCAACGGTATCATTTTTGACCACATTTAATACTTTTTTGCAGAAAAGATGTTTAATATGAACAATGTTTTTTTGTTTTTTTTTTTTTAAATAAATATTGAAGCTCTAGCTTTGAAAATTTCACAGGAGTTTTGTTAAATTTTTTGCGATTTTAAAATTTTGTTCTTTCACCACGCAAAGGCGGACGTTCCCCAAACCAATTTTAAAATGAACTTCATGATTTTACAAAATTTTTAGTTTTCTTGGTTTTTTGAATTACTTTTGAAATATTATTATTGAATTAATTAAAAATGTATTAAATACTTTAAAAAAATTATAAAAAAAAACACACATACTATGGTGCCACAGAATTCGCTTTCGCTTGAATTTCGATGTTGGTTGATACATCGGGTCGAAACATCGATGCATCGATGTATGTCTAATGTTTAAAAACCATTTATTAGTTTAATTAAGCTCATTTTTATCTTAAAAGTATAAACACAAGCTACAAGATGGCTTTTTGAAAAGACATATGTAAACCTTTTTGTAGCCATAGTATCTCTGACAAAGGCATTGCAAACACTGCTCAAATTACTATAAACTCACACTTAGAGCGGCGAAGAGAGCGTTTTGAAAGTGCGGCAGCCGATGTTTTGCAAAACTTCGATGCATCGCCATGCAACATCAATACATCGACATCTACAAAAACATCGTGAAATATCGCTGAAGAAACATCGATGCTCGATGCATCGATGTTTTTTTACATCACTACAACAGTAGCAGCCAGTGTTGTCAACTCTTCGGGTCATGAAAAAGCTAAACTAGCCTTTGAAAAAAAGCTAGAAATAGCCAGAAAATTTTGTTGGTTCAGCCTAGTACCGACGTGAGATAAACTTTTAGCGGCGGAAAATGCTCAATATTTCGCTGTCGACGAGTGTAAAGCAGCTATCGGCACGGCCCTATCTCGTGCGCATAGGAAATTTTCGTGGCGACTGCGCTGCCGCTCACGTACACTCACGTACACGTCGCGACGCGTCGCTGCTACGATTTGTTTCTGTAACGTCGCTGTTATTCCGCTGTTAGACGAACAAAAATGCTCACTAACGAAATGCAAACATGTGAATGTGTATGTTAGGTGCCGAACGCTGGTGTAAAGCATAGTACGCAAACTCAAAAAAAGGCCTGGCGTAAGCCCAAACTCCATATAAAAAAAACGCAGGCGTAAAGTGAAGAAGAAGAACTTGACATTTAGCTACGCTCGGGTGTCCGCAGACTCACGAAAATAACAGAGCTGTTAAGTTAAGAAACGGAATGGACAGCACTGTTTGACACATCTGACTGGCCCAGCGAAACATCGAACTGTTTAGAGTTTCGCTGGGTATATCTATCTCGCTCACTCACATAGATGCAAAAAATTGCCGCAACGTTGACAAAAAACAGCGACATTGTCAATAACAACGACAATAGTGGGATTCCGGTAAACGTTTTTGATTTGCTTTTAATTTGATTTTGATTTTTCAGTCAGCTGTTCACAGCTGCTCCATACTAAATTTTCAGTGTGCCCAGAGCAAATCAGGGAAATGTGGTCTTACTAATTGATTTAAAAAAAACAGCTCTGAGACTGATTATTTTTGCATTTTGATTTTCTTTTAACTCAAAACTGTGTCAGCTGTGTGGCATATGGTGTTTGTTTACATTCTGCTGTCATATCAATATGAAGAACGTAAGTCTAATGCATTTAAAGTATTTCTAAATAAATAAATATAAAATGTTTGCTTAAAATTTATTTAATGCTTTTTAGGATGCTTACCAGCCCCTCTTGAAAAAACGCAGAAACAACAGCATAAAGTGGACGGAGTCAAAAGTACTCGAATTATTAGAGATTGTTCTTTACTTAGTAAAAATAATCAAAAAATAATCAGTGTGCAAAAAGTGTCGTTCCGTCAAATAGTTTTGATTTGGTTAAAAATAATCAAAAGCAAATCAAAAACGTTTACCGGAATCCCACTAATATTAATGAGTTATAAGCAAGAACGAAAATTTAAATTGTTTTTATAGACATAAACCAAAGACTTTGCATTTTTTCAATAATATACAGGGAGAGTCCACGTAAAAAGTTCAAAAGCGATGGGTTCACCCAATACCCGCTGTGCTTGCGTGCCCATCGCATATTTCTCCTTTTATTAACATTAATGTACATTTTTCATTGCCTATTCTCTCCTTTTTTTATCCAAATCAGTTCTGTTCATGTTCAAATTTAAAATAAACCGCCGCTGACGCATAGAGCTACCAGTCAACTTTTGGTTATTTGTCCGTGTTGTATTGGCAACACTGGGCTTACGCTCGTCGACAGCTAAATATTGAGCAGTCTTTAAAAGAGCTTAAAGCATAGTACGCTCTAGCCGAAAATATTTTTGCAAGGCCAAAACTCCATATAAAAAAAAGGGTTGCAAACATGCTCGAAATTATTTTGTAAGGCCATTTCTAAACGTATGTACGCTGTACCTAAATATGGGCAGCTCAGAATATTTTCTGGCGTTTTGCAACACTGTTTGGTCAACAGATGGCAGCTTTATTTTGACCTTTCAAAACATCGATTGAATCGTTGTTTTGAATAGTCGAAATCTTTTTGAACAGAAATGGCGACCAACAAGCAGCAAAATAAAAGCCGAATTGAGATCTTTGAACACAAAGAGCGAATTAGACTGATTGAACAGGTGCAACAGAGGCCAATATTGTGAGATTTGACCGAAAAAAAACATATTGATCCGATTTTTATAATTAATAATTTTTAATTTAATAATTAGGGTATTAGTCGCTGCCACTTCTCTCATGATGTCGATTTGGTAAATTTTCTCTATTTTGTTGTGCTCAATGTTATTTATTTGTTTGTTGTGCACAGCTGACGCAACAGTGTGACCACAGCAGCAAAGGACCAACAATCTCTAAACTTTTTAGTGATTTTTGGTATTATGCTGTCACACTGAATTCTGTAAGGCCCGACCTCAAAACATCGAACATTTCGAGCATCCAAAATGTTTTCAGCTAGAGCGTACTACGCTTAAGAAAAGAATTGCTATCAGAATATTAGAGACATAAGAGGAGCGCTCAAGAGGTCCCACATTAATGGCGCATACGCTCGAAGACCAGATCTCCTAGTGGTTGGATAGATTTCCGTACAAAAATATATCTAGGAAGCCTGCGTGGAGTACAAGTACTCACACCAGCCAACTCGAAAGCAGAATACCTGCAGCAAAGCTCACCAAGCCGAGCACCTTAAAATAGTTCGGAAGAGGCCGCATGTGAAGAGCAGCGCAAATCTCGCGGGGAGCATCAAGGACTTTACTTTAAAAAATTACCTCCAACAACAATTAAATAAATAACTTAAAAATATCTAAATTTGTTTGATTTAAAATTTATTTTTTAATTAGAAGTTTTTCAGTTGGTATATGTTATTTAAATTGGCAGTCGGCGACAAGTCAACTCCTTGGTCTTGGTCTGCCTTCTGCTCAATCTTGACGATTCATTTCGTTGGATGTGTCCAATGCCTCATCAAAACTCATTTCATATGAAGAGTAAAATTTTACAATTTGACGTGAAGTGACAAATTGATGTTAGATGTTGGCATTGCTGCCAGAGTCGCTTTTTTCCCGTCAAATCTGGCTGTTTTCAAAGGCCATTTGCTAGAAAAATTTGCAAACAGCGGGCAGCGGGAATTCTGGCTTTTTTGTTTGTTGAAATGCTTTTTTTCAGATTCTTTTGTAAATGCCTAAATTAATGGAAATCAAAACCCAATATAACAAAATTCGCTTCGTGAAATGGCAAAATAATGACAGCACTACAAAATTATAGATTGGAGGCAATTCCTAAAAGGATTCTGGGGGCAACAATACTTTTGCAGAGTTGGCTAAGGTTGCCATTGATTTATTATAGTTGCCTTGGTCAAACGAGAAGGTGGAGCGCATATTTAGCCAAGTCAATCTTGTGAAATCAAAACTTAAAAGTGTACTTTATATAAAGTAATTGGTTTATTTGTTTGCTACTTATTACGAAAATAATATATTTTACCATAAAAAAAACCTCTTTACGATGTAAAAGTCTAGTGACGAAAACATTTTCAAGCCCCAAAATTTCTGATATCCAATTTTGTGACGAATAATATTAAGTTTTACACATAAATTATTTTAAGCAAAATTTTGGCACTCGGCACATTGCGCTAAAATGCCTCAATTCTAATACCAAATAAAAGTCACTGTTTTGCGCAGTGCCGAATGCAAAAATTTTGTTTAAAATAATTTATGTGTAAAACTTAATATTATTCGTGACAAAATTGGATATCAGAAATTTTGGGTCATGAAAATGTTTTCGTCACTAGACTTTTACCTCGTAAAGAGGTTTTTTTTATGGGATATCAGAAATTTTTGAATAAGACATCAGAAATTTTGAAATTGCAATATTTTTTGACAGTATAGTTTTGTCAATTTTGTTTATTGTTTGTACAGCTAAAACAAGTGTCTGGCAACACTGGTCCCCTTTACAAACACACATGCCCAGCGCATAAGCTATCAGCACTCTTCAAATCTGGCTGCTATGACACTTTGCAGCTGCTGTCCTATTCCCATTATACCTTTTTAAATAAAAAATAAACGTTAAAGGTATGCCTAAGAGCCCTTTGAAATACCTTTTCAACGAAATATAGATCATATCTGTAGCTTCTATCGTTTGGACGCTATGAGGGTTTCAATTTTAGCGGTTTTTAGCGATTTCCCGCTAAACTAGCGATTTTTCGAAAAAGTCGTAGAACAAACGTTTCTAGATTTTTGAGCGGGAACAAGTCCTCATTCAAACTTTTAAGCTAAAACAACGATTTGATCTATACAAACAAACAAACAAACAAACAGACAAACAAACAAACAGACAGACTGACTTTTCATCTCGTTTTGAGAAGGGCACCAAAAATTTCAAAATAATTTATCTTTTGAACCAGTAGTCGGATTTTGATGATTGAGGTGTCATTCGACGCGTATTTTTATGAGAAATATTAAAAAATTAAAAATGTTGACCAAAAGGCTCCAACGGCCCCACTAGCTCCAATCATTTAAATTTTGCCCCTTCCACTTACACCTGTTTATCTCACGAACCAGGTGAGTTTTCAAAAGTCTTAGTATGCACATTTGTAAGTTAAGTTGATACCTTTCGATCGGTATATAGCTCGACCTGATCGGACAGTCATAGAAAATTTTCCATTCTTCCTGTGTATATATGCTAGTCGCCTTCGCACCCTTCGTGCTGCTTTCGTCACTAGCGCGGACTGCCGTCCGCAGTGATTATGAATTTTGAATTTACAAATATGGCTTGGGCAGACTCGATCAGTGCTGCCACACATATCAGCTTCCCAACAAATTCCTGCGGATAATAAGATCATGAGAATGAGGACAGCAACAATGAAATTATTCACATCTTATGAATAAAAGATCAGCTGCTGCTCAAATGACTCACTTTATTTATTTAACTGTTGTTGTGCGCTCACTCTACCCTTTTCGGGATAAAAAACAGAAATTAATGAATTGAAAAACTAGCTTTTTTATGGCTTTTTTAAATAAATTTTTCAGCTTTTTTGCGTCGTTCCTCCCGTCAAAAACAGCTTTTTTTTCCAAACAAAAGTTGGCAACACTGGATGTTGGCTATGTGAATCGGTGTTTCACATCTACCATCATTCCCATGCGTTCCCCGTAGATGTGCACAGTGTAATTAGCCTATAATATCCTTATCAACGAGAAATTTTGCCAAAAAAACATCGATGCTCGATGCATCGATGTTTTCTTACATCACTAGCTGTAAAAAATATTGGTTTATTCTCTGAACCAGTTCATTGTGCTCATGCTTAAAAGAACAACAGTTTACAACTTTCCGCGCAACCCAACACTGCTTGAGTGGGCAATAAATAAATAAATAAAAATAAGTAATTGCCAACAAAACAGATCATTGAAAACGAAAACGAGCGGTTAATGTATATTAATATGAGGACGCCATAAAGAATGCGGCAGCGCGTCTAATGGATCGCACTTACAAAATGTTGCTCCTGCAGGTGTGTGATTACAATTGTGACAAGCAAGAGCTTAGGCCCAGCCCACTTTTTGGGAAAGTGGTGGGCGTTGTCACCTCGTCACAAGGCTGCTCTCGTTCTCTTTGCTAACAATCCCAATTTGCATTGCTTATCATTAGTAGTTTTGTATCTACATACATATGTTCATGCATCGATATGTGTAGCTTAATGTTATAATTCCAATTAATTTTTACAGAAATGTACTTGATGCAATGTGCATTGATATTAATCCAAAGAATCCCCCAGGATCATATGCATTTTACCAATATATATTAAACTTTACCACCATCTAATTGCCATACCATTTTGACTAACTGATTAATCGAAAATGGACGAAGACATTATGAACGCTGTGGAATCTCTTTTTGGCAAAGATGTTAAAATTGTGGACTGCGAGACATCATCATCTGTTCAACAGGAAGAGGTGTTGTTAATTAACGGTGTTCCGGTCAAATTGGATGGCTTGCCTGCCGATGACGCAAGTGCCATTAAGAGCGCTCTTCTCGATGGCCAGATGCCGGCAGTGGAGCATCTAAATCAGCTGCTCTTTCGGGCTGGCCTCACCCAGCAGCCCATTGAGGTGGAAACATCGCTTACAGTCAAATCGTCGCTAACTACCACCGAAGAGGTTTTGGTCTCACGCAACGGCCAGGTGCTGGACGAACGAAGCGTCGAAACCAAAGAACATTTTAATCATCAGTCGCATCAGAAGGAAATATGGCAGCCACTGAAGCAACACAATACATTAGCTCGTGCAACGCCGGAGAACGCACTCAAATATCGAACAAATTCGAATTCAACATGTGCGTCACAAGCAACTACCGATGCAGAGACAGATCAAGCTGCACGCCGTGTTGGTCGCCAGTTAAATCAAACATTTTCAAATGCCTCACTCATGTCCAGCAGCTCAGCCATAACCGGTTCGGATCAGCTAGTCGACTCAACTTCCAATATATCGACTGTCACAACTTTGGGCGACAAGAGTTCAAATCTCAGCAGCTGCGACTCGGGACACGATGGCCTCTTCCACAGCGTCTCAATGAGCGCTCCCTACACCCATTGCGGGGGTCGTGACACCCAGACAGATTCTATGTACTGTGACATTCCCAGCTCAGCTGATGAGGCTGATGTAGTTTCGGTTGCTTTGCTGGTAAGAAGAAAAATCAAATAAATAACCAAAAATTTTAATGATATTGTCTTGCAGAGCACGCAATTTCAGATTAAAAAGCCCGGCAATGTAGCCAATGATTGCCGAACGCCTCCAGCTTATGCCAAAGAGTTGCCAGCCGCCGGTGATCTCGGCACGCTTTCCAAGCTCCTGGTCAGGTCCAATAACGAAGATATGGCGTTTGACTTTCTGCTCTGTGCACGTTTGTTTGTACAAATTCAAGAGTTGCTGAAGAAAATAATTGAAGAGTGCCGTGAACACGAGGAGTTGCTAATACGTTTACTCACCCATTGGCTAAGTTTATGTCCCAACGATTTTCGCAATGAGGCATTTCTGCAAGAGCTGCGCAAGCATAACCAAAGCAAAGCCATTTGTTCTTTTCTCGACGGAATTGACGATAAACTCGCGCGGGTGGAAACCAGCCGACGCGCACAAGTACAGTATTTGGTGAGCAAACAGCCATCGGCCAGCTCGTTAGGGCGACAAAGCAGTATTAAATCACTCAAACGATTTGCCACAAATGTCTATAAGACGGATAATATGCTGAGCAAGTGCAGCAACGCCTTTGAGCTGGCTCATCAGCTGTATGCCATCGAATATGCATACCTCTCGCAGATACGCTTAGAAGAGTTTGTCGAAATGATAAACGCGAACGAGCTTAAGTCTGGCATGTCACAAAAGAAAGCAAGTACATTGGGGTCAATCTGCAGCTCTACAAAACTTCCCGAGGTTAACATTGCCGCATATGTTCAGTGGTTCAATAATCTCTCGCATTTGACTGCCACGGAGATAGTAAAGGTGAGTTTGTCCGTCCCAATTAAATGGACTTTATTAACATGATTTGCTTACATTATCAGCTTGGCAAAAAATCGCAACGAGGACAGATGGTTAAGTTTTGGATAGAGACCGCATTGGAATGCTTCAACACGGGCAATTTTAACAGCCTTATGGCAATATTAACGGCTTTAAATATGAAAGCCGTGGAGCGGCTTAAGAAAACCGTAAGCTTTACTCAAAAACATGTTAACATAAAGGTCTTCATTAGCTGTGCTTGCAGTGGTCAAAGGTGGAGAGGTCAAAACTTGATGTTTTAGAGCATCAAATGGATTCCAGTTGCGATTATCAGAATTACCGCTCCACGATGAAAGCTGCTGTTTGGCGATCTGAACGCGAATCGGCCAACAAAATTGAGCGTGCCATTATACCATTCTGCTCGCTGTTTCTTAATGATGTTAACTTTATTAATGAGAATCACGAAACCAGGCACGCAAAATCAAGCGTAGTTTAAATTAAAATACTAACAAAGAAATGCTCTTCTTTTCAGGCTGGCTAACGGATTCTTTAACTTCGAGAAGTGCTTACTCCTTGGCGCACAATTGCGTATCTTTTACAAATGCCAACTAATGGATTGCCCGTACGAACAGATATCAAATGTGGTTGCCTATTTGCAAAAGGCAGAAGCTTTTACTGAGGATCTTTTAATGAAAGCCTCTTATGACTGCGAGCCTCCGGATGGCACTGAGGAAAAGGGTCACTACAAAACATTAAAAGCAGCTAAATAACTGAATACATAGTTGTGAACTGTTACGACAATTCAATGCGAAATTCGCTTCGAGCCTCGCACAAACTTATAGCTTGTAGACATTCTTTGGTTGACACTTCCATGTTTACATTTGCATCGAAATAACGATAATAATTTTAACAAAAGTATCGCAATCTTATTCGTTAATTTGTACTTAAGACATGAAAATAATATAACCAACTAATTATACACACCGATTTGGCATTTCGCTCGAGATATCAAGTATAATATTTGAATATAATCGTTTTAGATGAAATTTTATTCTAGACGAATTATTTTATTTATCTATTGCGAACGCTAATGTTTTTTATAATGAGTATCTTTAATTAACGTATGGTAGCGAATTTTTGAAAGTCTACAGTGCCGAATTTGCCAAACAATTCTAGTGGATAATGTTTACCCTCACCGCCGCAGGGAGCATGAACACGAATTTGGCGCATGTGAGTATCCCGACCATTCTGATGATTTGAAATTACTGCAATTTGCAGCATAAATGTGCGCAGAGACTTAACATTACCATCCTTTATGGGAATCTGGACCCAACCATTCGGCTCCGTCAAATCGATCACTTGCAACTCCTGCAAATCATTGAAATTTGTGCCGGAGCGTATGGAAATGCGCGATGGTGTGTAACTCTCGTCCAGTTTGTAATCGGTGTATATATAGATCTGGCTGATGTTGGTGCGCTTATGGAATTGTATGTTAACCAAGTGCGGTAGTTGTCCGTCTGATTGCCAGTAGGTGTCCATTATGTTGTCACGTAATCGTTCAACGCCAAATCCTTTAAAGTGGGACTTTAATGTACATCCTGTGTTTTGTTCATGGAATCTTACCCGGCTTGCATGACGACAAGCTCCATACCGCCTGAGCGCCAACTTCGCGTACATAGCCAAGTCGCTCTTCGGAAAGTGGGTCCTCCTCATTGGCGAAAGCCGGCTTTGGTGGTGATTCTTCGTCCAAAGTAGCCGCCATTGTAAAATACTCAAGGAACTCTGCAAAACGTAAACAAAGTAGTGATGTAAAAAAACATCGATGCATCGAGCATCGATGTTGCATGGCGATGCATCGATGTTTTGCAAAACATCGGCTGCCGCACTTTCAACACGCCATTTTCGCCGCTCTGACAACAAGTTTATGTTAATTTGGGCAGTGTTTGCAATGCCTAAGTGAGGAAATTTTTTTAAATTGGTCAGAGATACTATAGCTTCAAGAAGGCTTATGTCTTATGTCTTTTTAAAGCTCTCATTAAAAAGACCTCTTGTAGTTTGTGTTTATACTTTTAAGATAAAAACTGTTTAAAACTTTAAAACTGCTATGAAAGCATACGTTTTTAAGAGAAAATGAGCTTCATTAATCTAAGAAATTCTAGTTTTCTTCTAAAAATTTTATGGTTTTCAAACATTTGACATACATCGATGCATCGATGTTTCGACCCGATGTATCAACTAACATCGATGTTAAATTTTGAAAACATCGATGAGCATCGACATCGATGTTTCCACTCAAATTTACATCACTAAAACAAAGCCACAGAAGTTATTCAATTGAACTAGTGATTCCCGCAGCTAGTTCATTTCGCTTTACTTTGCAGCACTGCTTAGGGAGATCTAAAAACAGCTGTTAGCGCCGTCAACACAACAAACGGCACGGAAACGTTTTCTAACACTATAATAACAAAGCACATGTGCAAGCATCGCAAAAGAAAACAAACACAAAGATGGTGCGAAAACTAAAATTTCATGAACAGAAATTGCTAAAAAAGGTTGATTTTATTACTTGGAAAGTCGACAACAGCAGCAAGGAGAATAAAATCCTACGTCGCTATCACATACAAAAACGTGAGGATTACACAAAGTACGTCGGCCATAGATTTGCATAACGTAGATATCTCCATATGTACAAATGTATTATGTACATACATACATAAATATGTACTTTATTACTTTAACTTTAAAATTATTTTCGTTGCAGATATAATAAACTATCGCGAGAAATAAGAGAACTTACCGAGAAAATAGCCAAACTCGATGCTTCAGATCCATTTAAGGCAGAGGCAACCGAAATGCTAATGCACAAACTGCACGCCATGGGTGTTGCCAACGATCATCTTACCCTGGAGAGCGCCAGCAAGACATCAGCAAGTCACTTTTGTCGGCGTCGTTTGCCCGTAGTTATGGTCAAACGTGAGTAGTCGTTGGGCTGAAAGTGTCTAATAAATGTTAATTTGACTGGTTGATTTCTTTCAGTGAGAATGTCTGAGAGTCTAAAGCATGCCACAGACCTCATTGAACAAGGTCATGTCCGTGTGGGCCCTGAGATGGTTAAGGATCCCGCCTTTCTTGTCTCTCGCAACTTAGAAGACTTCGTCACCTGGGTCGACGGATCCAAGATAAAGGAGCACGTACTGCGATACAATGACCTGCGCGATGATTTCCAAATGTAAAACCTAAGTTAACTACCTTTACTTAACTTAAGTACATCAAAATATCGATGCATATTCCCAAACAAAATCGTGTTTCTTTTTCCTATCTATTCTACCAATCCAATACAAAAAAAAACAATAATGATAACATATCTATACTAGTGTGAATGAATACAGAATAAAGAGTATAGAGGATATTGAACCTGTGCCTCTGCACTCGCAAACGGAGAAAATCGAATAGCAAAAATCTTCAGGATTGACAGTGTTTTCAAAAAATTTCATGTCGATTAGCTTATATTCACAGAAGATAGTTATTATTGGTTCAATAAAGGGCCAAAGGCGAACACTTGCCTTGACTTCCGTCTGTGGAGTTGGTTTGGAGTTCAGAAATCTTAACTGCACTGCAATAATTCAATAATTATAGTTTATAAAAAATTCATTTTGTCCTCTTTATTCGTAGGTGACACACGCAAGAAAATGAAGATGCTTTTAAGCATTTGCCTGATGCTGCAAGCGTGCCTCTCTTTGATCAGCCCACAAACGCTAAAGCTTCCAAATGTTATCCTGGCTACTCGATTACAGGAAGTTAAATAAAATTGTACAGCTTAATAAATTTAGGGGCCTGCTCCATCATGGTGCTACAGTCAAGCATTTTCGACTGTCGGAGACCCTGTACTTACTATGGAAAAGAAAAATATGCTTAAAATAAATTATCATAAATCGCTACAAATATTAAATATTATGTGCTTATATACTGATAATACTTAAATTTACATTAAAAAAAGTAAAAAATATTTATTAGAACACAGCGAGCATACCCTGTGCACAGGCACGACGAGGGCTTGATGGTCTTGTTAATTTTTGACTAATTGTTCGTATTACATCCATATGAACCGAGCTGAACCAATTTAATTAGGATGCATTAGACAATTGACAAAAGTTTGCGTACTCAATCTTAATTTTCGACTTATTTTTCCTATGGCAGCAATATGGTATAGTAGACCGATTTAAACCAATTTTGGTCAGAATGCATTTACAGAACCATCCCAGACGCGTATTCTGTTAGATTTGTTTAGGTTTCGTACTAAAGCTTGACTTTCGCCGAATATGATAAAATACATACATATGTATGTATACTGTATGGTCTGCCACGTCTCCTTCTGCCTGTCACGCACTTTTTTTGTGGCAAAAATTAATAGACTCATGTACTTTTTTAAGCACGGGGTCTAAAGATCATAATTTCGTGCAAAGTAAGAAACACATCGTGACACTAGCACATTAAATAATAAATTCGTAATTTAAATGATGGGAAGCTCAATAAACAAATAAATAGTAACACCAATCCCGTTATCAATAATGAAGTTAACTAACATGAATCGATTATATTTACCTGGAAGTCACAAGCAGCGAAATCTTTAATGCACATTCTGGCAGAGTGTAAATTAATTTCACCTTTATATCTATTGTAATTTTTTTTTTAATATCTATTGAATATTGTTCATCATTGTATGTGTTAATTAGAGTCAGCAATGTTTGCCTTTTTAATAAATAAATAAATAAAAAAAAAAATACTCTTGTATATTAAGTTAAGTCCAAAGTATGTAACGGGCATAAAGTATATATTTTCTTGATCAACAGCCGATTCGATATAGCCATGTCCGTCTGTCCGATGGTAAGAGCTAGTACCACCAAATTTGGAATGAAGGCTCCCTACAATGTCAGTCAGAACAAGTTTATGTTAAAATGTTGCCACGTCCACTGTGGGAGCCGTAATTTATCAAAGCTGACATCACCTTTAATTTAGGGGTTTGAGTTAAATTTTGAAATTTTTTTTATTTTAACGGGCGTATGATGCCCAGAAACTAATCCCCAACTTTTAACACGATTGGGCCATATATAAAGGAGGTATTAACAATTTTTGTCAAACACCTTTTAATGGCAATTCTATAAAGAGAAATAATTGTCAATTAATTCATTTTATATTTACTCTGCCAGAATTTACATCAAGAATGTACAGGGTTGCCCATATTCGACTGACCCATCTGGCTACTCCATAACTTTTGACAGAGATGTCAGATCGCTTAATGACATACCGCGTTTGAAGCGTCAGTCCAAGCAGATTTTTACCACGCCACGCGAGCGCTCTGAAATAGTTGAAATTTACATTCAACAAAACAAGTCAATAGTTTTGGAATTTTGGAACAAAATTATCATGTCCGATGAAGCCCATTTCACATTGAATGGGACCGTAAATATGGGACTGAAAATCCTCAGGAGATTGAAGAAGTGCCTCTTCATGACGAAAAAGTCACAATTTGGTGCGGCGTTAGTGCGAAAACGGTCATTGGGCCGTTTTTCTGGTGATTTGGACTGGCCACCGCGTTCGCCCGATTTGACGCCGCCTGACTTCTTCTTGTGGGGATATTTGAAGTCAAAGGTTTACGTTAACAAGCCAAGGACCGTAGAAGAGCTCAAGGACAACATTCGTGAAGAAATAGCCGCTATTCCGGCCGAAATGTTGGCGAAAACGATGGAAAATGCTGCAAAAAGGGCACAATACGCCATCAACGCCAGAGGCGGCCATTTGAGAGATATATTCAAAAATGTATGTAAACAAATCTACTTGGAACAAATTAAATGATTAAGATTGCCAACCGCCAAATTTTTATTTTTTTCTTTGATTTTTTTTAAAAAAAATATGGGACCGTCGAATATGGGCAACCCTGTATATCGAATTTGCCAGCATCAGTCCAAGCGGCGGAGTGGTGAAAGTGATAAGTGCTCGGCAAGCGAAACGGAAGATCGGAAGATTTAATTCCTGGTTTGTTCAGCGAATTTTTTTTTAAACTTTTTTTTTACTTTTAATACACTTTTAAAATTTAAAGGTATAGTGCAAATTGGTTCAAATCACTCATTTATATCATATATGTTTTTAGCTGCCACAGAAACGATAGAAAGATAATTAAGGATTAGTTTGGGCATCAAATCTTCATCGTGCCGAGGCCTAGGCCCAGGGTATATTACTGTCGAGTGCACTCGACTGTTCCGCTTGTTAATCACTGCGGACGGCAGTCCCCGCTAGTGACGAAAGCAGCACGAAGTGTGCGAAGGCGACTAGCATATATACACAGGAAGAATGGAAAATTTGCTATGACTGTCCGATCAGGTCGAGGCACATTGCGCTAAAATGTCTCAATTCTTCAGACCAAATAAAACTCACTGTTTTGCGCAGTGCCGAATGCAAAAATTTTGTTTAAAATAATTTATGTGTAAAACTTAATATTATTCGTCACAAAATTGGATATCAGATATTTTGGGGCATGAAAATGTTTTCGTCACTAGACTTTTACCTCAAAAAGAGGTTTTTTTATGGGATATCAGAAATTTTTGAATAAGACAACAGAAATTTTGAAATTGCAATATTTTTTGACAGTATAGCTTAACAATTTTGTTAATTGTTTGTACAGCTAAAACAAACTGTCTGGCAACACTGGTCCCCTTTACAAACACACATGCCCAGCGCAAAAGCTATCAGCACTCTTCAACTCTGGCTGCTTTGACACTTTGCAGCTGCTGTCCTATTCCCATTCTACCTTTTTAAATAAAAAATAAACGTTGAAGGTATGCCTAAGAGCCCTTCGAAATACCTTTTCAACGATATATAGATCATATCTGTAGCTTCTATCGTTTGGACGCTATGAGGGTTTCAATTTTAGCGGTTTTTAGCGATTTCCCGCTAAACTAGCGATTTTTCGAAAAAGTCGTAGAACAAACGATTCTATATTTTTGATTATAAAATGATTTATCTGCCGCAAAAAGAATTCACCACTTGCAAGCAGTTTATTTCCGCATTACGCTGCAAGCAGTGTACATTAGAGTGCATCGATTTTTTTCACAAAAAATGGTAACCCATTTTCGTATTCTGTGGTCAATTCTAAGATGTTTTCACGAAGAAACCATAGTTCTAAAATGAATTCCTGGTCCGCGCTTTTTGAGTTGAAAATTCATTTTTTTGAACATTTATATCTTGGGTGTTTATGGACCGATCCTGACAAACTTGGTGTCAATACTCTTGTTAGGACCAGGACTTTTAAAACTCCACAAAACCAAAGGACGAAATGTCCTTTAAGCATAATTTTCATCCTTGGAACGATGATTTCCCGGTTCGATTATGTCAAGATATATCCTAAAAAATTAGTCAAAATTTAATATAATTTTGGCCCAAAGGACATTTTTATCGACCTTGAACTTTAATTTTTATTAACAGAAAATTAAAAACGTATTTTATTAAAATTGAATTAAATCTTTTCTGTTGTTTAAGATAACTGAAATAAACTAACAGAATATGCACATGGGATGGTCCCAAACATACTGACCAAATTTGGTTGGAATCGAACTACTATATCATATAGATCTCATAGGAACAATCAGTTGAAAATCAAGTCTTAGTATGGAAAATTTTTTTGCTGTTTGCGATATTTCAACCAAACTAACAGAATATGTATAAAAGATGGTCCCATACATACTGACCAAATTTGATTGAAATCGGATTACTATATGATATAGCTGCCATAGGAACGATCAGTCGAAAATCAAGTCTTAGTATGAAAATCTTTTTTGTTGTTTAAGATAACTGAATTAAACTGACAGAATATGCATATGGGATAGTCCCATACATACTGACCAAATTTGATAGAAATCGTACTACTATATCATATAGCTCCCATAGGAACAATCAGATGAAAATCAAGTCTTAGTATGAAAATCTTTTCTGTTGTTTGAGATAACTGAAATAAACTGACAGAATATGCACATGGGATGGTCCCAAACATACTGACCAAATTTGGTTGGAATCGAACTACTATATCATATAGATCTCATAGGAACAATCAGTTGAAAATCAAGTCTTAGTATGGAAAACTTTTTTGCTGTTTGAGATATTTCAACCAAACTAACAGAATATGCATAAAAGATGGTCCCATACATACTGACCAAATTTGATTGAAATCCGATTACTATATCATATAGCTGCCATAGGAACGATCAGTCCAAATAAAGTCTTAGTATGAAAATCTTTTTGTTGTTTGAGATATCTTTATAATAAGTACGGGGTCTCCGACAGTCGAGTACCGCTCGACTGTAGCACCGCCGCACAGTGTAAGATTTTGCCAATCTAGGGGGACTTAATTCAATAGCAGTCGTAATTTTAAAGCTATCGACTTGAAATTTGAAGTGAATGTTTGAATATCCCCTAAGAAATTTTTTGACTAAACTTTATAGTGGGCGTGGCAGTTTTAAGGGCTTAAAATACGGAAAAACCAGAAATTTTTCATTTTTTTAGCACACAAATCGCAATAAAAAAAAACAAAATTTTTTATCAAAAAAGTATCAGGTTAGTATTTTTTGTTTTAATTTAAGTCAATTAAAAACTATTTTTTTAAAATTAATAATAAAAAAATTTTTTTTTTTTTTTTTAAATTGATTATTTTTGTTATAGGCTTATGTTTTTGCTTGTAACTTCAAAATTATTGTCCGAATAAATAAAAAAATGGTTTTGTTTTAAAGATAATATATTTATTGAGAGAAAAAAAATGTTTTCATATTTTTCACAATTTTTTAAATTAAAAAAAAACAACATAAAGTTGATTAAATGGCTGGGCGAAATTATTTTTTGCAAATTTTTTTCAAAATCTGAACTTAATCTTAACTTTCTTCACTAGATTGACCATAAGATAAAAAATTTACGGTTTGAGGTTCAAGGCGGGACATCAATCTTATAATCAACACCTTTTATTGTGCCCTGAATCCAATTTGCATAATTGGTCATAAATCTGGATATATATCTCCTAGAATTACTCCACCTCGGCTCAAATTCATGGCACATGTTTGATAAGTGCATTTTTAACTAATTATTATCAATATCATTGCAAAAAATCATCGCTGCGTGCTCTAAGAGTGAGTTAAGCCTAACGGCTCTTACTGTACTTGACCAAACCTCGAAAAATTCTGCGCGTGTTATTTTACTCATTGCTAAATTAAAGTGCTCAGGGCAAAATATGGGCAAAATGTTATTCCTGATCCTGATTCAGAATGATTTTCTTCAAACGATGTATGTTCTGGATGATTAGAATACGATAGAGTACAGTTAGTTTTTTTCCATCAAAAATAGAATATTGTAAAAAATTTACTTACTTTTTGGCACTTATTTCCAACAAATAATAAAAATTTTGTAGGTCGATTATAAAGAACCTTTATATTGCTAAAAATCAATAATGATCCAAAAATTATAGGAAAAATAGTTTTGACTGCTCACAGTGACCACACGATCCAATTGAAAAGATTAAACTTTGTCAACTGTAGCTCGTTATCCGATGCAATTTTGCATGCATTTCAAATGCACCGGTTTAAGAACCGTTATTTTGTGAACAAAAATTTTTTGTTTTGTTTTGTGCTTGTTTTCGTAACATTTGAACATTTCTAAATTGACTTCTAAAAGCTCATTGACCTTAAAAAACATTTTTTTTTTCAATTAAGTCCCCCTAGATTGGCAAAATCTTACACTGTGCGCCGACTAGTTTTTTGTGACAAAGTTAATAGACCCCTTTACTTTTTTAAAGTACGGGGTCTAAAAACCAAGGATACGCAGAAAAAAGCTAGCACCATAGGGTAAATTCGACAACCTCTTTGTCCGAAAATCAAAATAAAATCCCTTTCTGTCTCCTGAAGCTCTAAAAAATGATTTTATTGCACCTGTCAGTAGTCGCACTATAAGAAATAGGCTGATTGATGTCGGTTTCAAAGACCATATAGCTCAAAAGGTACCATACCTTAGTAAAAAAAATATGCTTTTCTCATTCTGGTGTTGGCCAAATACATTGGATAAGGGAAAAATAAGTGCCTCCCAGTATGTCAATATACTCGACAGTATAATGCTACCTTATGCTGAAAAGGAAATGCCTTTAAAGTGGGAGTTTCAAACGTTTCAAATTTCCCAAACGTTATTCAAGGCTGGCCAAGATTTACAAGAAATGGTTACTTGACAATAAAGTTCCCTTAATGGAATGACCTTCACAGTCACCAGACCTTAATCCCATAGAGCACCTTTGGGGGATTTTAAAGAATATTATTTGTGGAAAAGAGTTAGATCCGAATGGTACTCCATTGATCCATCAATTTGTAAAAAACTGGTAGACTCCATGGGTCGTCGATGTGCCGAAGTCACTAAAAATCGCGGTGCCACAACCATATAGTAAAATTAAAGGTTAATCTTTATGCATTTGTAGATTAAAGATTGTTTTTCTTAACTTTAGGCGTGCCGTATTATTTCTATTATTTAATTGTTTTTACAAGGCCTGAAAAAATAAAAAAATTTGTTTTTTCTTTGTTAAGTTCATTGAAAATTATTATTGTGTTATATTTGAACACATCACTGGATAGGCTTTATATAAAAATTATGAAACTTTAGAAAAAAAAATTTTCATTGAACAAATTTTGAAAAAATACGATGAAAATGTGCCGTTTTTATTATTTTTTCCATGACATGAGTACAATGGCATCAGCTAAGTAAAAAAATAATAACGGCAGCAGTAATTTTGACTTTAGCTCTTGAGGACGAGGAAGAGCAAGAGCAAAAGTTTAATATATATGTATACAATTAAATTAAAATGTATTTTTAAATAGCTTTTTATTATTCATTTTTGTTTTTTATAAATTGCACAGTTGAAAAAAAGTCAATCTGAACATAAAGTTTGTCAACACGACGCAAATGAATGAGCATGAGCTCAACTTAATTTTTTGTTGTCAACGCGCCGATTGTGTCTTCAACTGTTGACACTATGTTTACTAGAGGTCTGCATGAATAGGCTAAGACGAATCTCGAAGCATTCATGTTCGAAAGGAATTGAAAGAAGTCGAATGAAAGGTCGAACGATTTTGATTGAGTTTGAAGCTTCGTGTCAGACGTGGCGAAAAAGGCACTTTTTGCATGAAAATGAGGAAAAAGTGCGTTTTTCGCCATTTTCAAAAAATTATAAAAAAATACTAGCGAAGAAATATTTGAAAAAATTTTCTTGCAGTTACTATTTAAATTGTTTAAAGAAACTTTCTGCATCAAAACATTTTATTTAAAAAATCTAGGAAAAAGTTGAAAAAGTTGACGTTTACAAATATTCGAAAATTTCAATGGGTACCTAATGGGTTAAGGAAAGTATTGCATCATTCGAAAGAAATTCAAAAGACCTTTCCATTGATACCAAACTTAACATGAAATAAGCTCACAATTTGGCTAGAACTAACTTTAAAGGGTGCCAAAATACTTTTGGCCACCGCTGTATATGCAGCTTGTTTTGTGCAATAAGGGCAAAATACTTTTTGTTTATTCCACCAACCCGGACAATCAAAGTCATTTTTCCTTTGTGACCGACCCGGAGGAAAATTGATACAAAGTGAAAAAATGCAGTCATTTGACAATTAAAATTACGAACTATTCGATTGAATTCGGCCACTTTAAATTCATTATTTTCACATTGCACATTCCTTCATTTGCACTCGTTTCGATAAGGCGCAGTCATTTTAGAGCTCAATGTCACTCACACTCAAAAGAATTCAATTCAAAGTGTGCCTCGCACTCACTCAATTCGACATCGTTCGAATTTATTCATTTGAACTCAAATTTTGAGTGAATTCATGCAGACCTCTAATGTTTACATTCGGAGCAACAATTAATGTTTTTTGCAGTGTCAATCTACTGTCAACGCAACAATTGTTCAAGTTGACAGCTGTTCTTACCAGTATTGACTAAGTTGATATCAACGTTGACTTGTTTATCAACTAGTGTAAATGCAGCATAGCGGTAGCAATGGCTTTTTTTTTTTTTAACAATAACGAAATATCTTTTATTTGGTAAGTGTGGAATCCGTGCATACAAATCAGCAACATAACCAACACAGATTTGGTATAAATAAAACAAGGACCAAACCTCTTGCGTAACGCAAAGGACTTGCATAAGGTAGCAATGGCTGAATTGGATTTCAAGCAATGTAAGTGCCTAAAAGCATGCAATAAAAAATATTTTTAATTAATTAAAATAAGTAACGGGTATCCTATAGTCGGGGGCTCGACTATAGCCTTTTCCACTTGTTTTTTTTTTCTTTCGAAATAATGAAGATCTTTGAGGGTAATACTCTTAGCCCTCACCTTGCACCAGCTTCTCACAGTAAATAAGGCCGGGACAGGTTAATAATAATAATAATTTTAATAACTTTATTACATTTCATATAATGTTTAGATCGCATTAATATTACTCATTTATGCTGGAGCTACGGACTCAGCTGGTCCGACACACACACATATACTTTTATATATATGGTACATACATATTTAAACATGTTATTCAATCAATCAACTCTCCCTTGTACTTTTTTTTTCTTTTTTGCTAATGCCAAAATCGCACAACTTTCTTAAGAATATCCGTACACAGTTGATAGCTTATTAGTTTGTCACTTACAATGTTACTTAGCTCTCCCGCTATATAAAAACGTATAGATACTGAGAAAACATGTGTTAAAAAAACATTTTCAAGATTAATATCAATATAGAAAACATTCAGATAATTTTTCGAAATAAGCAAAACAATAGCAATGAAGAAAATTGCTCATTATCTATAATATACTCGTTGTTTAAGGACTAAAAGGGAAAGGTGCAATGTTGAGCGAATTATAAAATGTGTACAGGGCTTAAAAACAAAAAACAACGGCAACGATGTCCATAGTTATATCGATGGCAGTTAGACGCGCATAAATGTTAAAGTTATCTATATCCAATTGCCCAATTCGAACTCAAACCGAAACAAACAAATAATATTAATAAAGAACATACATTTCGAAAGTAGTTTTAGATTTATGAATTTTAGAGTCCGACTGCATCTCGATTATAGCATCTGACTTTGCTCTCTTGTATCGTATATGCGTTTGTATGTGTTTATGTTAACCGCGAATCGCAATCCCACTGAATTTATACAAAACATAGACAAAGCTCTCGCTCTCCTCAAATTCAGTCAGTTAGTCTTTTTTTTTTCATTCTTTATAGGTGTGTATGTATCCTTTTAATATTAGTTGTATTATCCTTTTTAAACTTGCATAAAAGTAACTATTAATTAGTGTTAAAATAAATAGCTAGTGGCATTAAAATTAGTGTCGACTGGCAAAATTGTCGCCCTTTCACATCTCTCCGCCTTATGTCTGGTACAAAAAAAAAGAAGGGCGACAATGTTCGCATTAAAAAACTTCATAACAATTTAAAACAAATTAATAAGATAAAGATTTTCTACATTGTTTATGTTGTTCTTTTCCTCATTGAATTGTGTGTGTATGTGTGTGTGTTTGTGTAGGTGTATATGACAAAGTTATTAAGTTATCCATTGGATATTATTTTGGCTTTTGTGTGTTGGGGGATTTTTATTCCTAAAGAATTATTGTTTGTTCTCGTTTTGTTTATGCTGAATATTTAAAATAAATATTTTATCGCATGGTTTATCAATTGAATACAATATTTTATGTAAATTCCAATGTTTTGCCGCTGCTGCGCAAACGTGTGCAATTAGTTATTAAGCCATATTATACCGGACCCTGTCCCCAGAGCCCAAGCCCAAAACCCAAGCGCTCTGCCAATGACTCGGTGCCACAATTAAACTTTCAATTGTCTATGCTCTCGCAGTTCACTTTTAGTTTAAGTTTTTGTTAAAGGTGGCAGTTTAGATTGCAGTCGATCGATTTAGATCACAAGCGCCATGTCTTTCTTGCTGGGCAACTGCACCCGCTTGCCCTGCCACAACGAATTGTGTATTGTGAAGGCGTCTATCGTGACTGTCAGATGCTTCGTGTGCACCTGTGAAAAGCATTTGCCACCTGAGTTGTATCTGAATAGCAGAGTGAAAAATAAATCATTACGGGCTCATTATGGTTATCAGAGTTTCAACTCACTTGAAGAACTTATCGAACATGACTTCGTCGACTTGACTAGGTCCCGTTCCGTACAGCTTTGTCACTTGGTCCATTTCGGGCACGTAGCTGTAGAGGGCACGGAATTGGCAGCCGGCATCACGGAAGAGTACTAGAAAGTGTTTCGCCTCCGATCGTGCGATCTTCTCGAGTACCTTCTGCTTGGCCTCGCGATTCACGGCGCCTGGAAAAACGCAGTACTCAACGGCATTCAGTATAATGCCGCGATTTGATTTGGCCGCTGGTTGTTTATAAAGTTTTGGACCTGTTAATAAACAATAATATGGTTAAAACTGTTGTGTTAAGTTTTTTACAAAAATTGAACTTAATTTATCGTGGATTTCTACTCAGTGTTAATGGCAAGCCTCCTTATTTATATTTAAAATTATTTTATTTCATTCTTTTCTCTGCTTTTCTACGTGCAAACTGAGCTATATCCTCAGGTCACCATTCCGCAATGTGGCGTTTATATTTTGAGGAGCTGTAGCATATGGGGGTTCTTCACAAAGTAATGTCTTTACTTGTTACATATGTATTTAAATCTGAATAGAATATCGCATAACACGCTCGTGAAGTTAAGGAGTCCTTTTAGGAACAATTTTCAATATTATGTTTAGATCGCAACTCAAATTCTTATGATTATAAATAGATACATTACTAAATGAAAGAACCCTTGTAAACTGCAAATTACTTTAATACTTGCATTGTCAACTAGCTAATAAGGAAATTAATACAAAAAGTGAATCATTCCAAATTAAAATCAAACAATATGCAACAAAATCAATTAGTAAAAATCTAAATTAAAACTTAATAATAATTAATGCTTGCTAGTTTTCATTTAATTTGAAAGTTGTTATTGTTCGCATTAAAGTTTGCAAATATGAAGCGGTTAAACAAGGGGCCAATCGGGCATTTATAATTAATTAGACTAAATTATTTTTATTAATGTAGAAAATAAACACATCTCGGTTTGACCATCGAAATCGTGGATTTGACGACGCAACGGAAGAACGAACGAATGGATTACAGATCAGTTGTCTATGTGGTCATTTAGGAGTAGGGTATAAACGCGCGCACACACAAACTGTCGCAGTCCCTACACATACGCACGTATATGGGGAGTATATGTATACGGATACATGAGTACATCAAATGTACTATGTATGAAGTTGATAATGCCAATTGATACTGAAGTCAACTGAACAATGAATAGAACTTAAAAAAAAATTTACAAATAAAGTTCATATTGTATGAAAAAAAGAGGGGAGAAATGTACAAATGATGTATGAAGAACCAATATGTATGTATGGTGTATGTACGATTATGCTGAATGTGGTGGATGTGATATAACTGAGGATTGTTTGACACTAGGTACAAACCCGAGTATTCCATGATTGCATTCGCAGTTAATGAGATATCGCTTGATCCATCATCAAATCCGCGACGTTTCGATATCAAACCTGGCGGCAAAGAGCCTGGTCCAGAGGGAGATGGCATATGCCTACCTGATGCCGCCATTCCTGGTGACGGTGCTCGCCGCGGCGGAGTGGCCCGTCCCAATCCCGAATCTGTGTCTAACCATTAAGCGAGATCGAGCGGGTTTATCAATCATGAATCATCAATCATTAAGCATCATCAGACACAACATGCATTGCCGGATACCACAGCCACAGCCACAAAAGAACCCCAGACACAGTGCATTGCATGTGAAAGAGTTGAGATAGAGCGCGGGGGCGAGAGAGCAGAGCAACAGTGTCAGGGTCGTCATCCATGCAGTAATTTCGTAAATTCATTCGATTGATGCGTTTTATTCAGATTTTGTTAGTCGCCATACGATAATGTCGATGAGAGCGATCGAGCGATGAATGTTATTGGGCATTATTTCGATTTTGTTTAATACATTTGTCACATTTGTTGTTAATTTCAATAGTATGGTTTTTCGTTTTTATTGTACACAAGAGTTTTGAATTGAAAGAAACGAGAAATAAAAGAAGAGAATGTGTGCATTGAATTTAGTAAAGCAGTTTGAAAGATTGTTCAATGTAGCTTATAATCTAAATATGATTTGCCTGCATATGTGCTTGAGTGTGTGTGGTGTAATGATTGGTGTGCAGTCATACTTGTGTGCGTAGTCAAAAATGGGAGAATCCCATTCCCCAAAAATGCGGACAATATGTACACACTAAACTAAACCAGAACCAGTTGCGAATTGTATAGTTAAGTTAACAGCTGACATCTGACAGTAAACAATCGATAGATCCACAAATAATGCTAGAAACACCGCCACCGCTGTCCTTTCAATAGTCACTAAGTAACGTATTGTTCAGCAAATGAAAATAATTCAATAAATTCAAACATCAAATCTCGAAGAAAACAGATAATAGATAAGAGAAATATAATTAATGCACAAATTATAAAAGTAATGTAATGAAAGTAGTTCAAAGCCAAGTTCCTTACCACCCACTTCCTATATTAAACATTTAACTGAATAATCGAAAATTTATTAAATTTTCAGTACAGTGATTTAGGATTAAAAGTAATGCATGTGGGTGAGTACTTAGAGCAATTATAAACATTATTAAAATTCAAAATGATTTAATGCGTATGTTTTCCAGAAAACATCTATTTATAAGGCAGAATTTAAGTATAACCAAAATCTTAGCATTTGTTCGTAATAATAGTTAAGCATTCATCGATTTAGGAAAATATACTTCAGACATACATACATATATATGTATGCATATAATCGGAAGTTGCGCTTGCATTACTCTCAAACTAAAATCGAACTTTAGGTAAAATATTTTCAAATGATATGGAAAATAAATACTAAAAATAATTAGAAATATAAAACAACCACCAAATGTTCGTAATATAAACATGTACATAAATAAAATTTAAAGAAAAGAGCCGCCACCAATGTGGTTAAAAAAAAGACAAAAATCAATAAGATAAGAACCAGTTAAAAGTAAAGAAAAACCAATATCTTCTATCACAATTTAAACCAAGAAGCAGGAGAGTAAGTTTAATTGATAAAATTGAGTAAAAGTAAAAGGCAAGCAGCTGTATTTTTTTTTTTTAGCTGTGAAACTCTTCTTACCGCACAAATTCATAAGCGAATTGGACTTTCGGCCACGGAAATTAAGTGTGCTCCCCTTAGCAACTGATATACGTGACAGGGTGCGGCCCCTTTCGACGGTTGGCTCTGTAAGAAGTTGCGCCGCGGCGTATGGAATACGTATATATGGATCAAGTATAGTTCACTTCAAGTATGATGATACAACAAGAACACAAAATATGAAATCTAAACTAAAGATTAACTTAAACATGTCTTTTGGCATTTGGCCATCGACCCAAACCACACAGGTGTTAAGTATAGTATAATTAAATATTATATTATACAAGCGTTTATAATAACTTGTATAGTATATATCCTCCCAGAGCCAATTCCAATTGCGTGTCCTGTCCAATGGTGTTGTCTTAATCAGCTTCCCCAGGTGCATAATCTCAAATTGAAGGTGCTAGCAGTTAGTATAGTTATTTTAATTCTTAAAGAATGTTAACTGTGCGTTTGTTAAACTAAAGTTTTAGTAGTTTGGATGATTTAGCGTGAGCTTTGTAGCGCGAAGCACGCTTTAATTGAAACAAACAAAATAAAAGAATACGAAGGAAGCGTTGTGTTAATCAGAGCTTCCGACTTAATCAGCGTTATTTGATTTCATTTCATCTCTATCGCTCTTATTAACACAAAACTAGCCAACCAACAAAAAGCAAGAGTAGAAAAAAATGAGAAGACATTGTACTTGATACCCAGCACCAACCTCTGGAAGTTTTGTAAGATCCCCGTCGTCCAATCGGAGTTGAACTTGTGCTGGGATAATCGTCGGGGGACTCTGTTGAACAAGATTAGTGGTTATGACTTAAGGTAATTCGTCACTTATTCTAAAATTAAGGCAAGATACTAAGTGCATCGAAATTAAAATTAAATAAAAAAAAAAATAAATACAAATTTACAAAAATGTAAAGTGGCCCCTTTACCAGAAATCATATCAAGGAGAGATAACATCAAGTAAGTAATAAAAATACCAATAAAATTACTAAAAAATACATGCTTAACATAAACTAAATAAATGAAGAAAATACAAAATGAATCAAAACAAAACTTCAATTTACCTTTAACAGTGAGGGAGTCTTGGGATCCCCTGTAATAATCTCTTTTCATAGAATTTGAGCTTAGCTGACCGTAGCCTGTCCAATTAGGGGCGATCGGGTTTTAAACAAAATCATAATATTAACAAGTTAAACACAAGTTCTAAATTAAAGCGCACAAAATAAAACAAAATGAACAGAACAAAATTTGTGATTTCGACTTGCCGAAATTTTCACACATACAAACATTAAAGGCCATAAAGGGATTTTTTAAGAGAGATCAATTTAGATGTTTAACAGATCTTTTAAGCAATGGCCGTCATTGGCCACTGCCAATGTCTTCAAAAGCGAGACAAGTTAATCAAATTTTTCTACCGGCTCTATTACTTTCGGAAGGAACAAACTAAAAAGTAGGACGTGAGCCCGACATGATGTTATTCAATCAGAGTCTCGATCATTTATCTTACAAACAGACAAGAGTGAAAGCGAATTGGTATCCCATGGTGGACCACACATAAATATTGTCCAGCAGTGTGTAGAAAGCCAAAGGGGCAATAGCTTTGGAATATAGCGATGAGCTCACCGGTTAGGTTTGAACTGGAGCCCTTCTTTCCCCGACTGGATAGGCTTGAAGCCTCACTGATGTCCACACTGGCGTCATCCACGTGGATCGTTTTGGGGCGTGGTCTAGTCACTCGCTGTTGTCTAAGACGTGGCGTGGATGCACTCGAACTCTGTGGCTGTAGTTTAACATGTAGATCGGGCCGGTCCAGGGTTTTACCCTAAATCAAATTGAATTAGAATACTATTCCAGGAAATCTCAAATAGGCTATCACTTACTTCTCGCTCAGCCTCTTCGATGGCTTTCTTTAGTCTATGTTGTTCCAATATGGCTGCTCGTCGCGCCATTTGCTCTTCCTTTTTGCGCGCACGCTCCTCTTCTTTTTCCCGCTCTTTTTCTCGTTTCTGCGAAGCTTCAATCTCCTTGCGCGCCTTTGCTTCCTCTTGTTGCTGACGACGTTGCAGAGACAGCAACATTATCTTCTCTTTTCGACGCTCCATTTCGTCTACAGATTCCTGAAAGCAAAGTCAAATGGACCCTTAAACTTCGAACTATTCCTTATATGCTTGCGTGCATCATATGTCTTACCGGATCAAGATTGGTCGCATCCACGCCAATAACCAGAGCCTTGTTTTTGGCCGCCTCGGCGCTGCTGATGCTTTGCTCGGACCTCAGCCGTGGGGGCGAAAGTGGTTGTTGTAGTGGCTGGTTGGTGAGGTCCTCCAGGTGGCGACGCTCCAAACCCAGGGGCTCGGCCGTTGAATTGGCCATCTGGCGCAGCTGGATAGGCGGCTCGTCTGTGTACTTGTTGTATGTTGCATTGCCAGCATTGACATTGACATTGGATGCGACACCGGCAAGGCCATGGATGCTGTGTCTGGCAACGGAAGCATTTTTGATCTCGTCACTCACAGAGTTGCTTATGTTGTGCAGTTGACTTAGCGATTCACGTTTAAGGACAACTTGGTTGTCCACACTATCTCTGCCTGGCTCCTTTTTTGGTGACCGCTTGGCGCGCAGCGGCGGCTTTGGTCGCTTCGGTTGATCGTTGTCGAAGGATATGTAAAAGCCCTTTTCGGGTCGTTGCTCATCGCCGCTGCCACTCCCTCCACCGCCACTACCGCTACCACCACCATTTCCATTTCCTCGCGGATCCTGAAAACTGTTGGCCTGTATGGAAGGGCGCGAGGGTGAAGGTATGCGGTAAGTCAGATTCCCGCTGGTGATGTTTAGCTTATTGGAAATCAACTCGCCGCTGTCATAATCCTCAGAGCTGCTACCGCGTCCGCTGTGCGCCGTCGGCAGCTGCTGTTGATGTTGTTGCTGTTGATGAAGGCGTTGCTGTTGCTGCACCACAAAATCGGAGATGCGAGTTGACTGCATCGACTCGATGATGTTGCGCTCCAGCTCTTCGACGTCCTCCTCGTCGCCAATAAAGCAAATACTTTGAGGCGCCATCATATCCTCGTGCTGTCCCATCGTCATTGGCTGGGTCATGTTGGCCTTGGGTGAGCGATTGTCGCGAAGATTCGTCAGCGATTGCTGGCGTTGCACGCCATTGGCATTGTTACCGCCGCCATGCATACGCTGAGCATGTTGCGGCGACGATTGCATCTGGAACAGATGCTGCAACTCCCCACCGCCGCCCCCTCCGCCGTTCTGATGCAGCATAAAGCCCTGAGATGCGCCAGCGCTGGAGGGCGGCCGATTGGGCCAAATTTGCTGCTGTGACTGCTGTTGTTGCTGCTGTTGCATCTTCTTCTGGGTTTGCCAGGCATTCACATCTAACAAGGGTTGTTGCTGCTGCTGATGCTGCTGCTGTTGTTGCTGTTGCTCATAGGCGGCCGCTGCCGCAGAGTGTGCCCAGGTGCGACGTTGTGGATGTGCAGAATGCGGTTGAGGCGGTGACTCGTGCAGATAGAAATGATTTGCAGGCTGGCCGTAGTCATCGTAGACGCTATTCCGTTGCTGATATTGTGGCGGCGGGGGAGCTCCGTAAGGGGAGTGGTTGTTGTAGGGGACGCCATTGTCGCTGTAGAGGCTTTGGGGTTGCATGTAATGAGCTGGCGGCGACATGTACTGTCCATGCTCGTTGACGTACTGCATCGGGGGCATTTGCATAGGCTGCTGGTGTGGATGATGCTGCTGCTGCTGTTGCTGGTAGGGATCGCGACTAGGTGGACGGGAGCTGTAGGCGCTGACGGGCGCATTGAAGGCCTGTGGAAGATGCGGTGATGAGCCGAAGCTTTGCTGCATGGGCCGTTGCTGGTAATGGTGGTCAGCCAAGTGCTGCTGCGAGCCGTACGTTTGTTGCTGCGGATGCGGTTAGAATGGGGAGGGAAGCGAATACAGTTAGTCGGACGAACGAGCAAACAAACAAACAAAGAAACAAATAAAGCAATGCCGACAAACAAAAAAAAAGACGGAAACGAAATCGAATAAAACCGATAAAGCGATTATTGAGTTAATTTTGTAATTTTGGTGAGATGCAAGGTGCGGGGAGGTGTCCTGATGCTTACCTGGTTCAGCATGTTGGCTATTTGCTGAGCCTGCATCAGCTGCTGCGCTTGCAGATGCTGAGCCTGCATTTGACTTTGCTGAGTGGCCAGCCGATGGATGTCCTGTTGGATATCCTGCAGATTCATGTTCATAATGGCGATGCTTTGCTGTTTATCGTTTCGAGCATCCATGACCGGTGTTAAGTGTGTGTTAATGTGTGTGTTTTAATGTTTATATGTGTGTTTAGAGTAGTGTAGTGTAGTGTATTGTCGTGTAGAGGTGTTATATTTATGTGGGAAGAACAACCACAGACACGGAAATTGAGCATTGCGGATAACGGGATACGGGGAGAGTATAAAAAGAGACACAAGCGAATTTACATTTATCCGGGGTTAGAACAAGCTTGGTGTGAAATGCAGAGATGCAAAAAGATTTCACTCACCTGATACTTGTCCATATCAGCGGGATCTATGTCCGGTGTACGCTTCGATTCATTGCTCATAGTCTCCCACTTTAAGACGTCTGGACACGATTCCAGGTCCTCCTAAAATTGACAAAACAATATCAAAAATGGTATCTTATACCTTTGAGATACATCAAATTCAAGGCCTACAAATAGTACTAATATTGTAATAAGGATCGCACCTTCTCCTGATGCCGCAGCACAGCCATTTCGATTTTACGCTTGTCCTGCTCGATTCGACGCCGCCTCTCCTCCAGTTTCATACGCATCGTTGATAACTTATTCGCATTCTCAAGGGAGCGCAAGTCATCGTCGCAGATTTCTAATTGCCAGGCCGCCGGACTTGCAGGCATGCTGCTGGTTGAGGATTTACGCACGGGCGTGCTTTCCGGATCGTATCCACTTGATCTGGCATCGTTATAGTGCTCGGCATTTGTGTAATCCTTGTCGGTGGAATGTTGTTTATTACGCGCCATCGGCAACGGACTGCCCGCATTCGACAGATTGTGGGACGAGACCGTGGGCACATTGTCGACACTGTCAAGAAATTGAAGAGAGAATCTTTTATTCTATGCCCAGCTTGCTGTGTGTAGAAAATAATGCACACCTTGCTTGTCTACGCATTAAATACTTCTCAGTTTCGCGATCCTGTTTTTCGGAGCCTGAATCTGTATCGTAACCCAACTGAAGAGTGCCACGAGCATCAGCAATTGACGAGCGTACTGCCACGGCCGGTTCTGCAATTTAATCAAGTTACTAGGTGAAAGACTATTCCTGAGAACATTTCACTTACCCACACTGGTGTTCGACAGCTTACGTTCCCGGTCCCGATCTCTTTCACGTTCGTAGCGGCCTAGCGTATTCAGCTGATCCTGTGAGCCTCCAAAGTTCTCAATTGTTAACTGAGAATCTTCGCTGGAGGAATTGCGTCGTGAACGGCGACCTGAAACATTATTAATCATAATTAGGATATAGTAGCACAGGAATAATTTCCGGAAGGATTGGGAATATAGTTCGGAAACAATAGCTGAATCTTAAGCACACTCATCACACATTCGTACAGGGAATCAAACACCGGTCGTAGATATTCTTTTTGGCATACCTGCAAAGCTTGGACGTCGGCTGTGTTCCCAGTTACTTGGTCGACCCGCAGCGACAAAATCGCCTGTTTCGATTGTTGATACAAGAACAAAATTAATAAAAATCAAAAGTAAAGAAATTCAGCAAATAAAGTTGATTACAATTGCAAAATAAATAATATCAATTCAAGTATATGAGGCATTAAATGATAATAAAATTTTGTTCCTTTCAAGTAATGATCGGATAGGAGTTATTTCTACGGTATAAAGGGAATAAGCAGACGGAACAGCTTGAGTTTAATCGTATTTACATAACACTATTCATAATCACTATTCATTTATCTAATATATTCCACAAAGATATGCAATGAAATAAATATAAAAGAATTCAAGTGTAATTGATGGGACGACAGATGGATGAAGGAAGAGCATATGAGATACGAGTTAAAAGACAGCCAAACCTCTCTCGTCTGCCTTCGACTCGACATTGTTTTTTTCTTTAGCCTGTCGCAAGCGAGCTGTAACTAAGGGCTCCTGCTGGGACTGTTGTTGCTGCTGCTGTTGATGTTGCTGCTGGTGCTGAAACTGTTGCTGTTGCGAGTGCATGGATGAAAGTGTGGTAATGCCACGCGACTTGTGCACGACAAAGGCTGCCACATGCGAATCGAAAGGCGTTGTTGGGATGGGCGTTTTGAATTTTGGGAGTTGGAGACGGAGTCAGTTAGGCGAAAATGCGCAGTTTGTGGCAATGTTAAAGCGTGTGTGTTTTTCGGTGGTTGAGACAAAAGAAAAAAAGAAAATTATATAATTATAAAAAAATTGATAGTATACTTTTGGGATTGCAGTAGGCGAATGACTTACAATCAAAAGTTTAAACATATTTCAAATCAAATCGCAAGACAACAATAACAAAGCACTAAACCAAAAATAAATTCAAGTGTTCAATTGTCGATAATTACCTTCTGCTTGATTGCCATCAAAATTATTTGATTGCATCGTTTGATATTCGGTGGGCGGAGTTGTTCTGCGATTTAAGCCGCCGCTAAAGGAATTTGTGTGCGGAACTAAAAAACAAATACATAAGATAAAAAAAATTAAATTACAAAATGTGTTCAGCCAACAAAAAAAGAATTTAAAAGAAATAATAAGTTTAACTCAAATTAAGTAAATCTTCAAAACGTCAAAAACATCCAAGCAAAGCCAAGGCCTGTTTACAATATCATAAAGCGATGGATAGAGGATCAAATGAAAGGGCTGGATAAATAAATTCCCGACTTAGGAATCTTTTTACATTCTTCTAATATCTTTATACTTGATATCAGACGTGTGGCTCTTCCCAACTTATCTGATTGACATGTGTCATCATAATTTTTAGTTTTAATAGAGACAAAGACGGGATTTATTTATTAGTTGGGAAACAACAGTTGCAGTGCAAAAAGTGGGCCGATTTGAGGATATATGTCAAATATCATGAGCAGGTGCCACATTCACGTGTGCAACGAGTGCAAGGGGCATAAACAGTGACAGTTTTCGTATCGTTAACAATGACAGAGATGGATCAGTATAATGATGAACATATATTTGTTGTTAAGGGTACAATTATTGGCAGACTTAGTTCATAACGGCATGAAAAAGCGGCGGAAAAAACGGAGAGAAACGAAACAAGCAATCGAACAAACGAACAGATAAACAGTCAACACAAACAATGAATGAAACAATGAAAAACATTCACTTTATGAAACTAGACAACAAATATAACAAATTGAGGGGAGGATCACACACAAAATACAAAATAAGCACAGATATCTCTGCATTGAATTGATCAGATAAACTAGGGATTTAAAGAAGTGAAGTAAACCTTGAAACGGTGGCCGATTCAAAGGCGAGCCAACGGGCGGCTGGTCAAGATCACTGCGTAAATCGGGTATGGGCGTTACGGGTTGCATTGTGAGACCCCGTCGATGGCAGATTCCGTGCTCATTGGCGCCCATCGTGCGCTTGGCGATGACATCTACGTGAATCGACCACATATATTGCAAATTACAGTTTGTTGTTACCGTGGTTGTTTTAGTTGTTGTTGCATAAGTGTGTTGAATGTAGAGAGAAGAGAGAGAGCATAGTGTTAACACCCATTCAGTTGATGATTTGTGGTTTGCAGAAGCGTTTTGCATATAAACAAAGAAAGAGAATCAAGTATAAAATCGATTGAAATTGAATTAATCATAAAGATATCTACTTGGAATTGCTTTCCATATAATGGATCAGGTGCGGGATGACAGCCGGATAAATGAAACAAATCGAATGAATGAGGCTGAGATGATTTGGGTGTCATTTTTCGATAGCAATTGATATAAATTATTTATGGAGGGATAACCGAAGAATCACATTGCATTTTGTTCTTTTATTAATAATCTAATTGTATGCTGATTTCTACTCGATTGCGAAAGTGCCCGGTGCAACTATAGATAATTTTTATGTTTTGTGTATCTAACAATCAATATTTTTTGTAACTGCCCTAAGGATAGTATCGCCTTGTTAAACAAGATAAACATATGTTCGAGTTGATTTTCTATTTACAGATAGCCAAAGAAAAGTGCAGCAAAATTTAACGAAAATTGAACATAAAACGCAATGCAAAACGATAATAATTTACAGGACATCGACGAAGACGACATTGCAAAATATGCCTTGGCTGAAAACATTCAATAGGACCAAGGGTTTGGAAGGGTACTTGGTAGGTTGGTTAGCTATTTGGTTGGAATGCGATGCGGTGCGTAGTTGGATGGCGTATGTAGGCGCTGTCACTTACCCTGTCCATCCATGCCTGGATAACATACACATTTGGCCGGGTGTATCTCAAATAGATTGAATAAATCCGTCAGCAGCAAGACTAGATTCAGTTTCATTGAGCTAGTGAAGAGATTGAAGTCATTAATGATAAGGATTCATTTGAATATTAGATTATTGCTCTTACCCCCGCATGTATGTAATGTCCTCGGGTGTCATGTGGAAGACACCGTATGGCAAATGCTTTTGTGAAAAACTGCTCACCAGCAGTATGTTATGGATCGAATCTTCCACGGCGGGCAAGTAATTGATCCGTACACTCGTCCACGGTACCACCTTGGGGCAATAATAGGAAATGAGTAGCGCCAGGCAGATTCCATCACAAAGGTCCTGAAAATCACGTACTGGCGGTATATCTGGCGTCTGCAGACGCGTGCCCTACAAATAGAAGCATAAATTAGATAACAAAATTTACAGGATAGCTTATAATTTTGCCATGGAATCCTTACGATTTCATCCGGCACGCTTGACTCCAGCTCTTTGACGATTCGCTTCTTTAAAGCGGCGCATGCATGCGATATCCAAGCGAGCAACGCTTGCTCATACGATTGGACAGGGGGCGCCTGATAGCTGGTGCCAGATATTCTACAATTGAATAAAGACTCAGCTCAGCGTTTTTTAAAAAGGATTCCTCTACTGCTTACCTCCGTAAGGCCGACGTAATTCGGTCACCCGACGATATCTCTTTCGCATACAGAATCATCAACGATTCTATCACAGACATGTGGGCGTTCTGAAAGATTTGAATAGACCCAGAGTTAATTCGCATTTTGTTTGATTACACTCTTTTTATAAAAAAGTAGTAAAATCCCTTCGCTCGCGGAAATGAGATTTGGAAATGGGTTACACTTCTAATATATACATTTTTTTATTAAATAATATTTGAAATATAATATTTTTTGGTAAGTTGTCCGAATGATCCAGATTGTATAATACTTAAGATTTATTTAATATTATATTTTCCGTTAAGAAGCGGAAAGAGCGATATCCCGCTGCCCGGTGTTTTGTATATATTATCTCCAATTAGACTATATTGGATTTATTGTATCCCTTCTGAGCTTACAGTTCCTTCATCAACTCTATCTTTTTAATAAATTCAAGAATATTGATGCAATGATATGAACTGATCCTACCTAATTTAGGTATAATCCGTAGGGGCAGGTTCCGCTACTGATTATACCGTCTATCTGAAGTGCCGTTCTTTAATTTCAAAATTCTCTTCAGATTTACTTAAGGTTACCAAAATAAGCTTTACTTACAATTCGCAACGGATTTGTTTGAATTAATACCGTTTCGGTAATAGGCATGTCCGTGGACTCGCCCACAGGGACACCCTTGCGAGCTAGCGTCTGTAATATTGACCAGTGATTTAAGCTTTGGTAGTTGGGATCGGAGTACAGGTTAGACAATGTCTGACAATAAAGCGTCGCGTTGCCCAACTCAACAACGATCTGCGGCTTGAGGCGTTCCTGGTTCTCGTGATCGCGATAGAAGGGCTCCTTCAGGTTGTCTGGCACCCGATTGTTAAACGCCTTCGAGAGTAGCCATTTGACGGAAGCACGTTGACGAGCCTGAAACACAATTGCAAATAAACATATTATTACACGTATACATAAAATATACCTTAAGCTGTAGCGAAATAAACAAGAAATATATTTAATCGCATGCCGTTCGTATCCCGTCTCAGGCAAGTATCAGAATTTATTTCAACCTCTTTACAAGGTACAAGTTCAGTGATGAAATTATTTCCATGCTCTAAATTTCTGATATCCAATTTTATGATAAGAAATATAAATATTTAATTATATATGAAACAAATTTGTAGCATGTGTGGCTTGGAAACTGTGGAGTTGTCAATTTGGGCGAATTTTTAGCGTTTTCGCTAAACTAGCTGTATTCTCAAAATGCCGTACAGTAAGATAGCTCAACGCATTGAAACCAATTAGGTTGATCGAGGTATCACTTAAACAAACAAAATTAAAAATTACAAAATTTAATCAAAAGGCCATCATCTGCAATAGTTTAAATCAGCGGTGGGCACAAAATCTGAACTCGGGAGCTCTACAACAACAACTACAACAACAACCCTTTTCGCGTCTACCTACTTTGTCGATCACCCAAATAATGTGCGAGCAAAAAAAAAAGGTCTTCGGCGCGGCGCGTAGCGATGTCAGCGCGCACACACTGCGCCTTTACAATGTTGTTGTTGTTTTATTGACGGTCATAAATTTTAAGTGTCAAAAATGCCTCGACTCGAGCTGCGAGGCTCGCGAGCTGTGCCTACATTGTTGTTGCTACGGTCATAAAATGCCTCGATCGACTCGAGCTGCTTGTGCGTTGTTGTTGCTAGCTAGCTCGCGAGTTAACCGTGCATAATTGCTTTTATGACGGGCTGCTTGTGTGCGACTACACGGCGCCGAATAAAGTTGGGAGAAGCCGCATAGCTCCCAGAGCCCATGCTGCCCTCCGCTGGTTTAAATGTTGCCAAATTTTTTTTTGCTTCCTTATCCCTTGACTAGGTTAGCTACCAAAAGTAACGCAAAAGTTACCAGAAGTAGTATGTAGTATGTAGTTTAATGACATAACTTTCGATTAATATGTATAACTTGATCTGATCAGACAGTCGTAGCAAATTTCCCATTTCCATTCTCCTTGCACCATTCAACCATTATTCTGTGTGGTATGGTATTAACAAATATTAACATTATAATTTACATTTTATCGTGATGAGCCTAACTTAAATTTAAAGTAATTTTTCAAATATATTCACTAAAGCAATAAAAAAAGTACCGAGTCCTTATCGGTTTTCTGTTTGGCTTTCGGTAATACATAAGTATGAAACGGATATCTTCGGTTAAATCTGCGGTACCGGTTAAAGGCTCCAGTATTATTTCCTGATATTTATATTACTTGTGTTATCAAATTAATAATAATCGCAATATGATGGTATTCCTGTGTCAAGTCACGAGACACTCAAAACTGAAAAACCAATTTTCTTATTTAGAGACATATCGACTCAGCTCATGTCTCAATCAATATAAATCTACACTTTATAGAAACCTAATAAGAATTTTAATATCCAATGAAAATGTAAAAAAAGAACATATACCGCACAATAAAAATGTTTTTTTAGTACAAATAGACAGAAATTCGTTACAACAATGTCCAGTTTCCGGTTAAAAGAGAAGGCTGAATTTAACAGATACAATTGTATCTTACTCGAAGAAGATACTGAGGAAAGCGTAGTGAAGAAAACTTAAGTCAAAACCTTTCGGTGAATATAACGTTGCATTTTAATATTGAAGCAATTAAGTAGCGCACTCTTCAGTTTAGTCTCTATAATTGTATCTGTGTATATGTGCTTATGTGTTTGTATTTGTATCTGTCCGTAGACGTAGCCGCCGATGCATCTGTGTGAAGCCATGCGTTCAATCTTCAATATGAGTTCGATAAACTCGCTGTGTTGTGCTGTGTTTTGCTAGGTTGTGTTGCATTTGGCTTGGCGTGCGCCGTTGTTTTATTGTGTCTGTGCTTAGCTCTCACTGATGGTCACTCAGCATGAAGAAGAGGGAATCACAAGTCCCCAGACTCATGCCCAGAAAGTAGTGTTATTCTGACTTATAAAATCTCAAGTGCCGCCTTTAGCTACGTCATCAATTTCAAATTCAATTTACAACTGCACTTCATACTCATCAATTCGATGCAATCTCCGGCTGGCCACAATTTCTGGCCAATTTCTACGAATTTGCTTGAATAATTCCCATTATTAGTTTTTAGTTCAATTGAAACTGACCAAAATGCCATAAGCTTAATAGCCTGTCAGGAAACAGATCGATAATTAAGTCTAAGCATCAACGCTCCCCACCAGATAACACCAATAATTCTCATCTAACTATGTTTCAAACTTATCGCTTTTTATCGCTCGCATGTGTCAACTTTCGTATTTCTAAGGAAAGTGTCCGATAAGCAGAGGGATTTAGACTTTCAACTATTTACAAACACTGTAAATAATTGGGCATTATGTTTGAAAAGAAAATCTGTACCATCTTCAACTTACTTTTGACCAGTAAATAAGAGAGATAATCTGAACATTCACTTAATAGATAACACTCGAAAGAGAGTGTTACATGAAGGCTACTTTGTTAAATCTTAACAAAATATGAAACTCAGTAGATAATATGAGTAAATATTAGAGCTACTCGTATATATTTTAGTGCACCCGAGTGCTACATTTAAAATACAGCAATTTAAATTTTACAAGTAAAATATTTGAAGAAATTCGGGGGAGTGTCAAACAACGAACACTCGTTAAATTTTTTCTTAGAAACATGATGATGCATGATTTCAGTCCCTATTATCAAAGAAAACATATTCTTAATGTTAAATTTTAGATAGGTTTTTTTTGGCGTTTAGTCATTAATTAACTATGAAATTAAATAAAAACTAAATTTATACAGAGAACTCGTAATTAACATTTAAACTGTGAAATCCAACGAAGCTTTTGAGCAACAGGTTAAAGAGTGCCAAATATGTTGGCGTAGGTCGTAGACCGTCGAACTATGCGAATTGGCCAACAGGCTATTTGGCGGACAGGTGGACACACTTCCTGCGCAACCAGTTTTGTCTTCAAATGCTTTCCACCAATCCACTAACAACAACAAACTGCATTTTTTTGTGTCTGTCTTTTCGATTGCTTTTCGCATAATACATAAATACGCCGTGAAACTCAAATTTCAAAATGTCAACATTTCGGGGTAAAACAATAAATCGCTTTTGGTTTGGACGCCCACATGGTCTTCAATGCATGCATATTAATAAGCTCATAGTACATACATATATGTATGTATTTTTAAGTACACATGTGCGTGTGTGTGTGTGTGTGTTTATATGCTTACAATTCAAATTGCGGCTTGGCGGCATTTATGTATTATTTTTTGTTTGTCGTTATCTCACAGTTAGCTCGCATTGCTCGCATGACAGAGAGAACTGCGACGATAGGCTAAATATAAATGCAAAAGGAACACACAAAAACTCTTTCCCTTTGACAATTAACAGCAAAATGTATTTTGTTTTCGTCTTTGTTTTTGGTTGGAGCTTATGCTCCAGAGAGCGGAGAGAGTAAGATAGAGAGAGAGCAAACCAAGCATTCATTTTCGACAAATGCTTGAAGCTCCTGAGCGTGAGCTTTAATTTTTGAATGGTTTTCGATATTCGTTTTTTCTTTTATCATTTTTAGCTTTAAAAGCCCATAATGCGCTAATTGCTTAAAGAGCTTAGCAGAAATTACAACAGCAACAACACAAGCAACAGCAAATTGAGAAATAGTCGATAGTATTTGAGGCGTTTAACTTGACTTTCTAGGGAGTTGGTTATAATTTTGGAATTAGAGAGGCAGAAACACCGCACGCACGCAAGCAACACACCCAGGCAATACTAGTTTCTACACAAGAACCTACGATTGCTGTTGTTGAGCACCCTGAAGGTTGTGAAACAATATAACAGTCTTAACAGTCAGTTAATCAGAGACAAATTTTTTCGTCTCTTTCGTTAAGTTTCGCATATGTACATATATATTTACATAGTAGGCCTTTATATAGCGATTAGATCATGCAACAGCAGTTAAAACAACAAACAAAAATGTACGCAAAGCGGCAATAACAAAAGCAAGAACAGCATCGAAAAATCATTTTCCGGCTGTGGAACCAATTTGTGCGGCATGCACACACATTTTATGAATGGAGTTTTGAAGTTGATTGAACAGCAGCGGGTTGCCAATGCCAATACTGCGCAGCTGTCCACACTGATGATTGCTCTTCGTATTCGTATTGTTGGCATTGCTGCTTCTACTTCTGCCGCTGCGCTGTTGTTTTTGGTATTGTTGTGTGCATTGGTTTTTTAAATTTAAAACCAGTCGAACCGTAAGTAGGTGTCGGTCGCATATTAAAGCGCTCAACTCAAGTGGCCGGCCAGTGGGAGCGGCGGTGTGGCGTGTGGTTACCTCAGCGCACCATTTTGGCAAAGAGAGTAGGTGGCTGAGCGGCGACGTCAGCGTCAGCGTTTAGCGTTCACGCTGGCGTCAGCGTCGGCCACAAAGCCGTTACGCTTATGGCCTATGGCAGAGGCACAGGCAGCGTTTGATGAGCGCATTGCAGAGGCGTTGAGTAAGCTCACGGCAAAGACAGCGACGCCGGCGTCGAACTCTTTGGGGAGTAACTTTGACGACGACGCCGACGTCACAGTCAGGGCAAGAATTTTAATGAGCGCGATATTTAGTTGGCGAGCACAAATACATACATTTACACATACATATACTTTATATATATTTATATTTATTAAAAGCACTCCCTATGTATTTATGCATATGCATGTGGGAGTGTACGCACACTAGTAGCTGAATTGCTTTTCTAGCTGGACAGTTGGTCGGGTGCAGGTTAGTTTGGGGATAAGGAGTAACATATGCAATGGCTAAAAATACAAATATTTACCTGTCGTATTTCCTGTGTTTCGGCATCCATGTTGCAGATGACGATGACACTGCACTTTTCCAAGTCGGAGAGCTTAACAAAATTCTTTCGATGAAATTTATTTTGCTGTTGCAACAACGGCGGCGACGCCAGCAACAAATGACGGATGTCACTGGCTGTCCGACGCCCAGTCTCCGCTGCACTTGCAGTTCACTTTTCTTTCTTCACTGCCCAAGCGGTTTCTTCTTGTTGTCGTCGTATTTTCCACACTTTCCTTATTATGTTTTTGTGAGGCCTCTCTCTCTCTCTCTCTCTCTGGCTTGGAATTTTCACTTTAGCCGTAAAGCCTAAAACCACTCACACAAACACACACGCAGCGTTAAATTAGTACATACATACAAATATACATAAATATTTATAAGCACTTTTAGAACTATTTTTGAATTTTTGTAAATTAATTGCGCGCACGCATTTGCCAACAATTCGCGCAGCACAGCAACAACAGCATTAAGAAAAGAAAAAGAACAGTAACACAAAACATAGAAAGAGGAGAAAAAACTACTAAAGGAAAATGTGAATCATTCACGGAGCGAACTTTACAATGGGCGGCGACGGGGGGTTGCTTTGCCGTGGAGCTGTGCTTGGCACAATAACAGAACAGAAGCAGAGCAGCGCAGTGCAGCAGCATTTGACGCAGCGGCAGAGGTGGCAATGATTTTTAGTGGTGTCTACAACATCAGCTGTTGCAATTTGGGGCCACTGTCGACACAGAAACGCACTTATCGCTTAGTTCGCGTCAGTTTTTGGCTAATTAGTGCATAATTTTCAGCGTGGCAGTTGCGGTTTTTGCAATTTTCCACTTTTCCGCGATGGCAGGCAGTAATAAATGAAAACATTTTTCTTTTGCCTTGTGTTGTTGTTGCTGTTGCGCTCGTCGTTGTTTCTCTCTCTTTTATGCGCGATACGCTGCCAAACTGGTAGACACTGTTATGCTCTTCGCTCTCATTGAGGGAGCAAGGCGTATGATGGCGACGTCGACTGCGGCAGCGACGCCAACGTTGACGTCAGTTTGTGAGCAACAACGGAATGATGACCGAAAAACCTGAGTATGTGTGCGTGGTACACAAAATCCGTTCTTGTATGTAGCATTGCTTTACCGCTTGGATATATATAAGTGCATTTAATACGTTCCGCGCTCGATTTCTAATTAATTTTACACTTTCTTTTTATTTCAAATAAACGAATCGAATAACAACTTGCTTCTTCTCTTCCAAAATTTTCTCTGATTGCGCGTGTTGTACAACACCCAAGTGCTGGCACATAACAACACTGTAACTTACTAGTCGTTATCGGACAGCCACCACGATTAATCACAAGTAGCTGCAACTATCGATTCTTTTAAATCATGTATGGATTCATCGGTACACTGTGTATTTTACTTGTCATCGATATTAATCATTAAGCTAAAGTTTAGCGGCAAAGCAATTTTTAAAATTCGTTTTACTTAAATTCGCATACTCTGATAATTGAAGCTTGGTCATGTAATATTTTTTAATAAATCAAACTCTTATATACCACTTTAACATAATAATCTATAATAAATATAGTAAGTCTTAGTAATAAGTAATATGCTTAAAAATAAATACAATTAACTTGAATGGTACTGTTAATCAGAATTGCCATGAGATAATAAAATAATGGTAAATACATATGTTTCTAAAAATTGTCCGTTCAGCTGTCGCAGGCTTCGACTATTCCCCACTCTGGTATAGCATGTTCTACTTTTACTACTTTAATCAATTTTCTTCAGAGTTTCATTATGCAGCTAGAATTTTTTACGAAACTTAGTTGCGAAATCATTAAGGAAAGATTAAAGGCGGTTAGTGTTGGGTTGCTCATGAGTGAGTGAACAAAAAAGAGTTGCTCCCTGAAGTGAGCAAGTGAACATGTTCCTTCCAACTTGCTCTTTTTTGCTCACTTGCTCAGTTGCTCAGTCTTGTTCAGTTGCTCTTTTTTGTTCCTTTTTGTTCAGTTGTTCTGTTTTGCTCTTTTTTGTTCAGTTGTTCCTTTGCGCTCTGAATTCTGTTAGCCCATTTTGCGTGATTGCTCATCTTTGCGTATGTTTACTTTGAAAGCGCACAATTCTTCAATTTGCGCCATAGAGTATAGTATCTCATAGAGTATAGTAATGAAAAACTGGAGAAAAAGAAGTGTTTCCAAAGGATTCCCAATGAAGGGAAATAAATACTTAATTATTTTATTTTTTAATTTTATGTGTTATGCTTCCATTATTATTATATTTTTATGTTTGTTATTATAGTTTTATGTACCATAATCAAGTAATGAACCCGATTTAAATTGAAATGTAACGCATGTAATTTTTGATTTGTTGAGTGAGTGACTTAGAGCAGTGAGTAGCTGAGCAACTGAGCAAGTGAACAAAAAAGAGCAACTGAACAAGACTGAGCAACTGAGCAAGTGAGCGATCTGAGTGAGTTGACTCACCTAAAAAAAAAGAACAAGTGAACATGTTCACCTAAATGAGCAATGTTTACCCAACACTAAAGGCGGTTAAAAATAAAAAAAAACTCTGCATATCAACAAATTATCAAATTTATTTCTAAGTTAGTGATTCAACACTTATTAATTGACTATCGGTTGACCGCCACAATTAACGAGGATGAGCTATCGGCGCTAAAAAGTGGGACGATCATGTGAATTAATACGAAAAATACCCACAAATAAACGGTTAAGTCTTTGATCCAAAGGATGCAAATTATGAATCTCACTTATTTTGATATTCATTAATTGATTTACTGAATACGACTGAAAATATATGAAACGTATGTACATACGAACTTAAGACAGATTTCGTTTTCCACATTTTCCTTTTTACCGTATAGATTCTTTGTGCTTTGATTAAACAATATATCAGATTATTTCGATCTATATTGTATTTCATTAAATCATATCAGTTATGGATACTCGACTAATAAATTATCAAACTGTTCCATTTGTGACGTTCACTATTTTTGTAACCCAGGCTAGTGTTGACAAATATCACATTGTGTGGATTGTCGTGCTTTGCAACACGGTTTTGTGCGTGACTAGAAACCGTGACATGCGTGTCGCATAGTAAAATTTACGTTTTGAGCTTTACATATTTTTTTGTTAATACAATTGGAATAGGAGGTCTAAGATGCACGTCGAAAAGAAATCTGAGCTGAGAAGTCTTCTCAAATCAGGTGACAAGCGGTGTAAATTAGTGGAGCCACGAAATGCAAAGAGTTGTGTTTGGCGTTTCTTCAACTTGGTGTCTTGTGATGATCGAATAGAGCCATATGCCTGCTGCAAAACCTGTGGCGATCTATTATCATATAGTGGGAAAACTGGAACTGGCAGTTTGTTGCGGCATAGATGCTTACACACGACTAACGGTAAGTTTTGGATCTGATATTCACGCACGTCCCCTCACACTGCCACGCGTGTTCAGAGCGGCAAGCGTTGTTGTTGTCATCGCCACAATTTATCCTAGTGTTGTTATATATACTGGAGATTTATGCGGCATATAGAAGTGTTTATTGCGCACCAGTCGGTTAAAACTTTGCTTAAATTGGATGTGCTCAAATCATAATACTGTAATCAGCTGTGCGTAACCGAGATATAAATACTGAGTGTAAAGTTGGTCAAACATTAAAAGCAAGAAAGTCCGTGAGGCGTGTGTGCTATAAATAATATAAAATGTGCTGCTATCAGCTATATGCTGTATTTTAAAAAACAAACGCTATTTAATTTACTTGCTCATAAATTATTTAGTTCTTTGTTTTGGTACATTAAAGCAAGCGTTTCACAACACTTTTTTCTCGCATGCACTTTCCAACACACACGCGCCAGCAACGCTAACATCGCTATTGCGTTTTTATGAAAAAAATATAATTAAGTACAGTTATTTAGTAAAAAATAATATTTAAAATGCCTAAAGGACGTGTTAGCAGTGTTTGGCAGCATTACGACATTAACGTAGAGTGCGAAAACTTTGCGGTTTGTCGTTATTGCGGCAATAATATATCGCGTGGTGGCATGGCCAGCAATCTTAAGGGCAACAATACCACCAATCTGTGGACGCACTTAAGGCACAAGCACGCCGACGAGGTGCTTGTTAATCCGGTACAACAACGATCCATTAGCCGACCTATGGTTGTCACAATAAAGAAAGGTATGCATTCGGCTGTCCTTATCAGCATACAACATACAGTGACCTATTGCCGCACCTATCGATCCCGCGCGAGTGTCCCCATTTGGAAACTATCGCAAAACGATTATGCCCAGCCCTGCATTACAGCTGGGTACCGGCATTTTATTGACATATGATTTACATTTATTGCAGAGTTAATCTGAGTTTTAGTATACACACATTAACAAGAACATTTACATTGCAGAAAAAACATCTCGCATCGCCAAGGCAAAGGTTGTGCGTGAGCCGTTGCGTGTTGCAAAACCAAAGGTCGAAGCGCATGTAACTATAGCCGGAGCTCTGCCGCAGAAGTGGGAGGAGTACGAGCACAACGAGGAAATTGGCGAAGACATTAAGGACATCATATATAGTGAAGATCCGCTCTGTTACAGTCCCATACAAGTGGGCGAAGATGAGATGTTAGACACTGGCGATAAAATTACAGTGATGAACAGCAACCGGGCAACCACTGTTCCTGTCGTTGCCACCGTGGTCTCAGCTCCTACCAGCGCGGCCAAAACATTAAAGAACAATTTGGAAACATCAATTGAACGCTTGACTACGGTGAGCGAGCAGTTGACCTATGTCATTCAGCAGCAACAGGAACAGCAGACCAAGGATGATGATTATTATTTTGCATTAAGTCTTGTACCCATTATGCGGCAATTGTCCGTGAGCCGTAAGCTTTACGTGCGCTCGAAAATTCATGAAATTCTGTACAAAGAGAGTGAGGAGACTTCGCCTAAAACTGAATAATAGATCAAGGGTATAATACGGATAAGCTAAATCTCTAAATTTTTACCCTATTATTACAATTTAAAAAAGAAATTAAAATATATCTTAACGAATTGTATTCATGTAGGTTAAAAAGTAAGCATGTTCGTATTCTTGCTTGCGTGTAATTCGCAATATTTAGTTGGAACATTTTATTATTAAGCACATAAGTATGTACAGTTACGATTCGTATCATACATATATACATGTATACAAATATTTAATGCAAACCATTTACAAACCGCTAATAAAGTTACCTAAGACCTTCAAAATCGAATCCTTGCCAAACTGGACTGCAAGATTCAGATCAGTTTTAATTGGAAGCCCATCTGATTAAAAATGATAATGAATTTGTAGGCATTTTGAGCTATAAAACTATTGTGTAATGTGTGCCATATGTTTTTATTTCAAGAGCTGTCTGGCTGTACTCTTGTATGCACGAGTAAGCCTAAAGGAATCAAAATTTTATGTCCACAATTTCCTGTTGTTCTACAACTTAACAGGCTATAATGATTTTGTACAAATGTATTCAACATCCAGAAGGCGTCAAACGTTAAAGTTTATACGAAAAGTCAATCAGCTCCATCAGTTAGAAATGTTCAAAATTAAAAGCAATACAAAAGCAATACAAATAGTCAAAGAAATTGGGTTAAACCAATAAGAGTGTAGAGATAAATGTTTTTAACTTAACTATTAGCTTAACTATTCTTGATTTTCAATGTTTAAAATTGTCAGTGTCTTCGTTTGTTCTATTTTGTATATGTTAATCATTTTTAGGTAAAGTTTTTGTTATGAGTTAACCTGTGTAGTTAAGATTCTAAAATGGTGCTGGTAAAAGTTCAGGGAAGTGTGCTTAGTATGAAAAATATTTATTTTTATTAAGATATCTCATATCGGATTACTATAGCTGCCTTTGGAACAATCGGATGCAAATTAACGTTTGGTATGAAAAACTGTTGTTTTATGAGATATCTCAACTTAACTCACAGATTAGCTCTCCTTGCCAAATTTGGGCTCTTCCGCCAAATTTATCTTTTTTCCCAAAATCGTGCTTTTCCTGCCAAATCAGACTATTTTTCGCCAAATTTGACTAATTTTCCGTCAAATGTGATTTTTTTTATCACAAATTCAGATTTTTACTCAAAGTTCAACTGAAGGGAAACAATGTTTTACACTTAAAATAAAAGTGACAAATAAAATAAAGACTGTCTTTCATATTGCATCAAATATTGATAGAGATGGAGAGAAGCGAGAAGGGGGAGCGGTAAGAAAAAGGGTCGCTTATTGCATGTATTTTTTATTCAAATTTCAACTTTGATTTTACATGTTTACTTTATTTGTAAAAATCTTTTGAACCAGTTGTCGGACTGACATGATAGAGGTATCATTCGCGTACTTTAGAAAAGAAACGTCATTGACTCTCAGATCCAAACCGTTTTGAAATTGGATACTGCATTCTCTTAAAAAATTAAAAATAAAAAAATTGTTCAATAAAAGCTCTACCTTAGAAAAAAGTTAGTTTTTTTTTTAAAGTGGGCTTTGCTTATGTCAATGTTTTTATTTCATTTTGTAAGAGCCATTTATATTTAAAACGCAAGTTTTAAATTTCTTTTGAATCAGTTGACGAATGGGGATGATAGAGGTAACATTCGACGTATTCATTAAGATTAATTAAAAATTAAGAAATTTTAGTAAAGGACTTAAGGCTTAGAAAAATCTATCAATATGCTTACGGGATGGTACCTAGTAATTATTTATAATAAAATTAATTTTATTATTTTTATTAAAATATGGTGATTTTTTGGGAGTTAATTTTTTATTTTTAAATAAATTTTATTTAAATAACTTGTTGAGATTTACAAAACAGAGAGCATTACTAGAATAATAATTTACAAATCGATATCTGGAGCTAATTTGTATGGCTTATGCAATGCTTAAAACTATAAATATGTTCGTATCATTTATGCATTATTATTATTGTTTTATTTTGTTTCTATTAAGTTTTCAATAATAAATTGTATGTGTCTCTAGAAACATACATACATATATGTAAGTATATAATACAATACCAATTAAAATAAACCCTACAGATCGAGTAATAAACAATAATCTTACTTTGTATATGCACCCCAATATCGTGTATATATATATTTTAGTTGTTATTATAAATATGTATTTAAGTACATTATAGATTTATATGCTTAAACTCTAGTCAACAAATGTTGGGCATTAAATCGATACTTGATTAATCTTCGATTTGACTCGTAATTAGCGGATGTTTTAAATCGTGTGATATTTGAGTTGAATGAAGTCTAGATAGTGAATTGATTTTATTATATCTATATATGCGTGCTCTGATGGGATCGATTAAGTGCACGATATGACTGCCAAAGTTTGATAACTATGTTTCTAATACAATGCGAATTTTAGTTTAGAATTCCGGATATTAACGTGTTTTCAAATAGCTAGTCGTATATAGCCCAACTATGCTTTTTTGTTTTTGTAAATCGTTGTATATTTTTTTAGGTATATATCATTTTGATTATGGGTTCTTCTTTTACATTGTCAGTTCGACAACGCATCGGCATTAAGTGTGTTTTCGTAAAATGTGTTTTTGAAAAATGATATGGCCTTTTCGATTCATAGATTTTTGATAAATTGTTTGTTGAGGCTTTTCGCAGCACGATATAATTATTGATTTTTTGTTTTGCTATTAAATTTTCGTATACAAGCATTTAGATATATCCAAAATGTATTAAGTTTTATATTTTAGTTGTGTATAATATGTATTTTCGTATTACTTTCAGATCATCATAGGTAATGTATGTAAAATTGGTATAATTTCTTCTATTCACAGTTCTGATTATTTCATCCAATAAACATTTGATATATATGTAAATATTTACATATGTATATCGATTAATCAAGCGTATCTCCAAAATGGCTGAGACTCTACGACAGAAATTTCTTCAGATAGCTTCAGCTTTGATAACTTCGATCAATGGACACAGCATTGTCATACATATATAGTTTCTTAGACTATATATTGGGTCGTAGCCCTCGAATGATATGGGTTTGAAATTTTATTCATATGTATTAAGTTCTTTTTGATATGGGCAAACGGCTTTGTGAATTTTCATTAATTTACAAGGGCATTCAAAATAAACAACAAAATTTTTTTATTTTTAATTATTTGATGTACTCGTATATTGGTATTTGTTTACTTTTGGAAACATTTCCATCGCTTATTGCACTTTCGAGCGTCTTTTGTTGATTTGATTTTCATTGGTGATTTTTGGGGGCGGGTGTTTCGGGGCGAATGGGCGTGGTAAGAACAACAGCGGCCAATAGCCTCATTTAATAATAATATTATTTGGTTGAAGTCACCAACTGGCTGGTGCTATATCCCTGTGTATTGCAAGTGGGCAAAGCGAAGGGATTGAAGCTCAAGCTGCTGACCCCTGGAAAGAGAAAATGATATTAAAATCGTTAAATTATTATAAATACAAAATGTAGTTGAATTGTTTGCTTAACTATCTTTGAGATATTCTCATTTCTAGCATACTGTTAGAGAGCTTAAAAGCGACTCAAAATCAATTATCGGGGATCCTGAAACCTAGGAACTAATGTTCAAAAATGGCTTAGAGACTTGACAAGGTGTAAAATTTATTGAATTAAGTTTCAATTATTTATTAAATTAAAAAATTTATATCAAAAAGTCAACTTTTTCAATTTTTGAGCTAGAGCTTTGAAAAAAATATCAGAAGTTTTGTTGAATTTTTCTCGAATTTCTAATTGTTTTTGTTTCTCAATTTTTTTGTTATTTCACAATTTTTTTTTTGTTTTTTCTCAGCTTTGACACCAAGCCAATTTTAGATTGAACTTAATTAATTTACAAAATTTTGTATTTTGTTTGTTTTTTTTTTCAAATTGTTTTTATTAAATTTTTAATTTATTTTGGAAAATTGAAAATTTTAATTTCAAATTTAGCGCGCAGAAAAATGTCGCGTTCTCGATCCTAGAAATACCCATAGCATACTTTTGAGTGCTACAAACGAAAAATGAGCCAAATTCACTAAAAGAGCGCCGAATGTTAGTAACATTGTTAGCACTGTTAACGCTAACACTAACCTGTTAGTAAAACTCTCCTCCTGAAAGTATGTGCCGCGCTAAATTTGAACTGAAAAACTGCAATTTTCTAAAATTAATTTAAAAAAGCTGAGAATTAATTTCAAAAAAACAACAAAATCCAAAATTAGGTAAAATAATTAACTTTATTTAGAAATTGGTTTTGGTGGCAAAATTGAGAAAAAACCCCAAAAACATTGAGAAATAACAGGAAATTTGAGAAGCAACAAATGTCAATAAATCGAGAAAAATTCTATATGTCTCTGACACAAATTTCAGAGCTCTAGCTCAAAGTTGAATTTTTTGGCCGAAAAAACCAATGTCCAAAAATTGACCCTTTTTTTTGTCAACATAGCAAGTGTTTAACATAGCAAGTTCGCTCCAGTTTTTCTGTTAAGCAGTTTTTTCTGTTAACGTTTTGCGTTTGGTGTTTAGCCGCCAGGGGGCTACCATGTGCAATGTGAGAAGGGGAGGAGTTTGTTTCCCCTTTCTTTCGTGTTTTAAGTTCCGAGCGGGACAGCGCCGTTCTATATAATGATATTATATATTATTAATGATATTGGATTGCCGGAGAATTTATTCTGGATCCCAGGCGCGCAGAACAGCGCTTAACATAGCAAGTAGATAGACAGAAAACGTTCTGCGTTTAGCGAGAGCGAGAGAGCGTGCTTTGCAGCACACTGGAGTGACTGGTGCGGCTATCTATCTTGGTGTGGTGAGTTTTAATGGCCGCCTTACCAGCTGTTCGGTGGTGAAACAAACAGCTGTTCATAAATTGAAATCGCATTGCCGCTTTAGAATATGATGCAACAAAGCAAACAAACGCATTGTAAAAGTAAACTGCTTAAATAACTGCAAATAGTGCAAGTGATACAATTTGAATATTTTAGTTGACGCCCGTCCTAAACGGACTTCGAGTCTGCCGGCACGAGGTGCCGCTAGCACTTCGGCCGCGGCTCCCGCCAAAATTGAAAAAAGTACGTAGCTAAAAAATGTATGTAATGCATATACTATTTAATAAATATTATTCGATCCGCAGCTGCGCGGCTCACAGGAGCATCCAGTGGTCACATTTTCCGTAGCCACGCGCACGTCATGTGTAAACAAATGCAACATACCAAAAACCTAATTCTGAACTGATGAAAAAAGGAGCCAATTCGAAAAAATAAGTGCCATTGCGCCAACAGGACAAAAAAGAGCCAATTTTGGTGCAAAAGCGCCAATTGTGGCAACCGTGCCCTTTGGTTTACGACAACATTTAAATCTCGCAAAAATTATTAAAATGGAGAAAAGAAAACCAAATCTCTTGAAATCGTTGTAAAAATAAGTTAGATAGCATTAAAAAATGTTAAAATAAATTATAAATACCGTTGAACGTGTGTTGATAGTGTTTTTTGTTGTTGTTGTTGTTGCTATTGTTGATGTTGTTGTAGTGATTGTGTTTTATGACAATTACGACGGCAGCCGGCATCGTTATCAGTCGATGATTGTTGCTTGTCGCAGTTGCCGTTATCCCAGTAGTTGTAGTTGCTGTTGTTGTTGTCGTTGTTTGGGGGCGTCGTTTACTTTACAGCCGATAAGCGTGTGCTCTATGTGTGTGTGTATGGCTGTGTGTGTGTGAGTGTGAGTGTGGTCATGTCCGCCATCTGTGCTTCATACTCCATGTTCTATCCACCGTGCGCATGTTGATGTTGCTGTTGCCTCTCGTTGTCCTCGCTCACCGCCTTGCACTTAGACGGCCGCCGCTGTCGCCGCTGACACGGCGGGATTATGCCAGGGCTGGTGTGGATGCGGATAGTGGTGCGGATGGGTGGCGGCCGCATGATGATGCTGAACGAGCGCCGAATGCCAAGGCGTCGATACGGACACTGTTAAGGATTAATGGCGAAAATGCACTTGCTGAGCAATTTTGTTTCACTTTGTTTGGAGTAAGAGTTTGTGGATCGTATGTGGATGGTATGTATAGGGGTACGAGTATAGCTTGTTTGTTACAAAAACATCTGCGCGGAAAGCAAAATCAATAATGAAAGCAAGAGAGTAATTCAACGCGAATCTCCTTACGGGATTCATCTTATCTATTGCCACCCAGCTTATCAGAGTATGCATATTCTCTGGCTACACTTTCTGCCCAAATTGAAGGGACACGCAGGAGAAGATTTGGTGTCAGCTCAGTAGCTGTGGGAATGTCCAACACTTACTTGAGGTGGAGTTGAAGACGCTGCCCGGCGACGAGGAGAGTGTGCCCATATTCGGTGCTGGCGCATATCCGTTTGCGGAGGCGGCAACGGCGGCGGTGGCTGCTGTGGCGCCATAGGAGCCACCTGAGCTGTGGGGCGTCGAGGCGCTGCTGCAGTAGCCGCCGCGTGGACTGACGCTGCTCGATTGGGCGCGCTGGTAGTCGTCTTCCGTCCACTGGCCGGATCCATCCTGCACGCTCACCGCCAGCTGGCCGGCGTAGGAGTTGAAGCTGGTGGAGCCACCTGGCGATCTGCTGCACCAAAGGGGAGAGCGTTAGGAACAGCCGCTGCAGTGTGGCAGTGATTGGGGCAAGGATGCGCTTACCTGGGCATGGAGTAGAGGGCCTCAACGAGGTCCGCAGCGCGCTTAAGGATAATCTCCTTTTGTAGCTTCTCCGGATCCCCGGGATGACGGGGTATGAGCTTCTGCAGACGCTGAAAGCCGTAGTCGATAGTGGGTTCGTTGAGTGCTGCTTGATCGAGAAACGGAAAGCTTAGACATGCTAACATCAGGAAGCGGGCTAATAGAATCTATGGTACTTACAGACATAGACAAAGCGTCCGGGCGATCCCTTGCAGAACTGTTTGCTCTTGTAGGAAAGCGTCACCTCGACAACGCCGGGAATGTGACGCGGCGGCGTCTGGACTCGTATCGCGTGCGATGTGATGAGCTCACTCCACACCAGCATCGTGCCAAAGACCACCTGCAATCCGTCAAAGAAGTTGTCGCCCACAATAATCACGGTGGCGCCACCTGTGGTCCAGCCCTCGCTGGGCGATATCGCCTTAATGCAAGGCGTGGCAACGGGCAGTGGAGGATAGAGACCTGAAAAGTTCACAACAACATGTTTGTCAGCGTAAATTCGTGTGTTGCAATTGCTCGAGGCAATTTTTTTTATTTCTTTTTTTTTTGGTCTATACGAGTACAAAGAGAAACGAGAAACGGGTTCGAGTTGCCAATTGCTATGGAATTGAAATGAAAAGCGAACACAAAATCAAACTAAAACGATCGAACGAAAGCAAGAGATCGATAACTAGTAATCGATGAATTGGAATTTTGTTACAGACCATCGTAGGTACTGTCGGGCGCTAGGGGGTGACCGGATATGGACAGGGATGTGTTGCCTGTACCTTCCGTTGTGTCCAGTCGCTTGGCGCGCCGTCCGTGCTTCGAGTTGTTGTGCACGAACATGTTGTCCGAGATGGCCAGCAGTGGACCATCAACGGCCACTTGGGTGGATATGACGACCTGTCGAAGAAAGGCATTAAAATTTATAATTATTATTACTCATACAAATTACAAATATTTCAAATAACAACGGAAAAGGAAGGTTGAAATAACTCGAAGAGTATGGAAAATATACTTTTAATAGTGTTGTTTTTTTGTATAATAGATTATTATCCAGAAAATATACATGTATGCTTGCCAAAGACAAAACTATCTTGTTTTTCTTCTAATATAATTTTGTAATTTTATTCTAAAATGTAGTGAATGAATTTATTCTTAAATGTGCAATTTAAGAATTTACAAGAAAGGACAGAAAGAGGATGTTTGATATTTTCAATTGGATTTAAAAGGATAGATCTTAAAATTCTAATTTAAAGCAGTATTACATCAATAAAACATAAATACAAATAAATATAATGATAATGCATTGATTCTTACCTGAAATCTTCTCATGTCCCGCGGGTTTCCAGCATTTTTCAGGCAATTCTGATTGCACTTCAAGAAGAACTTGAGGAAAAAGCTGCAAGCAAAAAAAAATACTGGACTATTAATTAAACATTTGAATACGAGCGCTAAACTATTTTAATCTAAATGGTTATGTTAAGCGGAATACTCGTTCAGCTACAACGATTGCGAAGGGGTACACTTAATAGACGAATCATTTTCAGTGTCTCCTTTATGAGCTGCTAATGATCGAGTGCGCCTTTTACAGTCGCCACTCTTGCCACTTGCCACTTCCCACTTTCCACTTGCCGCTGGTGCCGCATTTTGAAGCAGATGCTTGGCCCGGGGCTACAATAGCAGCCACTTGCCCTCGCTACTGCCACATGCCCTCTGCTTGCCCGAGGCGCAGCATCGCAGCGTGCGATAAGCGCTGAGCATGGACTCGGATACGGACTCGGATATGGACACGGACATAAAGTCGGAGTCAGAGTCGTAGTCGGACTTGGGGTGACAGTTATGTGAATGGGATGTCCTGCAGACAGGATATTCGAAATTGACACCCGTGTGTCGCGTATTTAAATGGTAAAATATACCCAGCAGCAGCAACATATCGCCCCTCAGGTCTCACCCCTACCCCTTCCCTTTCCCACCGCCCTGCCACACGTTGATTTTATTTGCCGAAATAATATTTTCCTGCTGCTTCCGCTGCAGGGGGTTTTCCCCCGCCCCAACAAATTGGCAGTATTTTTTTCAGTTTATTGTTTTTTTTTTCTTTCACTGCATTTTGTTGTTTCTCACTCGACAAATTGGACAAATTAGCTCAGGGCGTATCCTGCCACTGCCACTGCCCCTGCGTAAGCCTCTGCTGCTGCAACATCGTCGGTGCTCGACATCTGCATATGTGCACTCTGTTGGTGTGCCATCAATTTGTTGACTGTCCTTGTGGACGTGTACTTCAAGAGGAAGTGTGTCTCTTGAGCGGGGGATGTGTTGAAAGATCAGCTTCTTGTGTTTCAGCTCCGCGTCAGATCCCTCAATATCATACATTCATACACACTGGTTCAATTGACATTTTATTTTTCTAAAACCCATGTTTAATAAACTTAAAAAAATCTTAATTTATAATCTAATCTATTCTTTCATTTTCGTAGGTTGATTAGCACAATAATTACTGTAGAAACTGGTTCTATGCAAAATTAGATATAAAACATGTATCGACTTAGAGATACAAACGAATTGTATTTGATTAAATTTGGTTAAAACTATTAAATTTATATAGAAGTGATTGCAAACAGTATTTGTCATTGATAAGCTAAACAAATCGGAAGTGAAATGAAGCAATTGCCCCTATAATATATTTATTATATTTGAAAGTAGTTAAAATTGAAAATAAAAAAGTTTTAATTACGAAATGCTCGACTCGGACATACTCTATGTATAGCCGTAAAGTGCACTAAATATATTTGTAGATCGATTCTACTATACAAGTAACATAAAGTATAATTTGCTTAGTTGCAGAAGTACTTAAATGCATTTGCAGCTTTATAATATGCAATAAATGTGAGTATTAAATAAAATGCAACAAAGAATATTTCGCTTGCCCTCTCTCTACGTTACCCTGTTTGCTCTTTATATTACGGGGTATTTGCGTATGAAATTGACATTTTCAATATGGGAAATTTTCAGCTATATTCGATAACAATTTAATTGCCAGACGCAAATGTTTTATCAGGAAACTTGAAGCGAGCGTAAAGCCAAAATTAATTATAAATTCTTGTACATATTCGTATATATAGAAACAAACTTTGAGTTCATTTGGTATATAGAGGGGGTATATACATATATATGGGGGCCACGTGTGCGTAGAGTCGAGCTGATTGTAGATTTGTTCAAGTCAAAGCTGGACTCTCGTTGTTGGATGAGAATGAAAACAGATGTGTGTTAATGTTTGTATGCGTTAATGTTGTTGTTTTTTCTGTAGTGGAAAGAACATCATAGGAGAAGAGCAAGAGAAGAGCAGAGCAGCATCATTACCACGACCATCGCTGATCCCAAGGGGACAGAGCGCCGTGTATCTGTCAGATACAATATCGAGTTACATGGAACCCTCACAGATGCAACTGCAGTCGAAATTTGAATACGCATCGAGTGGATATTGAGAGCTGTCCGCCTAGGTTAACTCATTTGCGGATCATACGTCGTATCATTTACGTCGTCACCATTGTGTGCATCTTTATTTAGAGCTAATTGACTTTCTCGGAAGTACCGAGGAGTCTCACGCTTGAATTACAATGTTTTCAAATATCCTGACAGGACGCATAAATTCCCCGCCCGACACTGACGTGGCGCGGGCGGGCATAAATCGTGTTCCCTGTGTGTTCGGCTCGTCCTTGTCTAGGATTCCCATTTGCATTTGCCTTGGCTGACTACAAAACCTCTTCAGGCGCTGCTGAGAATCTTTGCTGATTCAATTTAATCTGACAGGATTTCTGGCACTCGGACATTGAACCGATTCTGCGCCTCGGAGTTCTTTTCGTTTTTTACTGCCCCACCTCTCGTTGGGCAATTAAAAATTCAGCGCGCGTCCTGCCAATAAATCAAAGTGTCTCCATTTTCGACCTGACTGCGCGGCAACAAAGTTAGCTTTCCACTTACTCGCAGTTTTCGTACTGGCTGCCTCGCGAAAATTTCATTTCATTTAATGAAAAGCTACGCATCATCAAGTGCCCGCACATGACATTGGCCTGGCTGGCACAATGGCCAAAAACGGCGTCCATTGGGCCCATTGGCAGCTAAATCACGTAGAGCCAACGAAGTGCATAATTGGCCATTCATATTTACCCCCGAGTTGTCTTGGCTTAGATATGTAAACTCCTTTATTGGACATACTTTGTTCTCAAGATTTTAAAGTACTTGGAAGTACGGTTTTTAGATTCGATATTAAATTAGACTTGATCAAGAAATATGTGCAATTGATAGGGCAGTCCACTTTTCGATCAGTAATGTGAATAACACAAATTTTTCAATGGCTAATGTAATACCTAATGCAATGTTATATCTAATGTAATACCTTTGTCAATTTCAAAGAGCTCCTTCAAAGTGCAAACGATTAACAGTGAATTTGTGAACAACAACAACAATAACAATAAGAAGAAGAGAAGAGCTTTAAAGCATTATCTTTGCATCGCTCGCACAACATTTAATGATGAATACGAACGCACATAAATCGCTTTGCGTTTTGGCTCCGGAGCTGTCGACTCTCGATGTTATCTCGCTGACATTGGCGGTGGGTGGAGGTGGTTGGGTGTCGAGGCGACAACAGCATGTGGCCGGGAGCAATTCTGGCGCACGCCAACTGCGCCATAGCACAGGTGAGAAGCGGAACTCCACCGACTCTCCTCCGCTCCCCCATCTCTTCTTACCCACACTTTAGCCGCTGCGGGCAACTTGGCGCTAATTTTTCACTAACGATAATATTCAAAATTTTCAACTTTATTGCCGCATAAAGTCAATGACTATGGCAGACGCCAATACAGACGCAGAGACTCTTACACACCGATAAAAACACAGGCACATACACAGATGTAATGCAAAACTTACTTTGGCGCCATTTCGCTATGGCAAACACACACACACACACACACACACACCAACACAACATGGCGGCCGACGTCACCATTTTGCTGTTGTTGGATTGGGATTGGGGTTGAGAGGGCGGCTGCTGGCGTTTTCTATTGTTGTTCGTCTCTTATTTATTTATGCTCTTTCTCGGCTTAACGCTGCACGCTTCGCGGCGCACGCACAGGACCCCAAAACGTAGAGAATCCTCAGCCCCGCACTTCTCCCAAAAAACACACAAACAAGAGCTGTTGCAAAGATTTCACCCGCCAACAGCGCCCCCGACCTGCCTCCGCGACAATGTCGGCACAATCCTTATCAAAATCGCACTTGGTCTTGGACTTGAACGTCTTCGCCTTGTTGAGAGTTCATAGCTTTTGGGTCTTTGTATTATAATAGACTTTGAGGGCGGTTTTCTATGCACTGTTGTTGTTGCTGTTTTTGTTGTATTTGTTGTGCTTGTGTTTCATTTTCGCTGTGGTTCATCCTTTTTGCCGCAAAATAGAAAGAGAGAGAGTGAGCGAGAGAGAGAGAGAGAGCGAGAGCATTTGTATAGAACTTGTTGAAAACACTTTCGTTTATTCTACAGCAACATTGCGAGCATCACAAGAGAGCGAGTGAGTGAGTGAGAGCGAAAGTGAGTGAAGATTTGAGTGAGTTCTTTGAGTGACTTCTTCTTCGAGTGGAGCTTTGTCCTTGTGTTCATTTCGTGAATGAATCGTACGTAAGAAGCAGCCCGTGTGGGGGAGAGAGATGGGAAGAGAAAGAGGCGACTGATGCTTTTTGGCAGAGTTTTGTTTGTTGTGGGCTCGTCTTCGTCTTCTTTGTGTTGTTGTGCGTGAGAGTGCGGGAGTGCGTAAGTGTGTGTGTGTGTGTGTTTTGGGGTTGCTTTGGGATTCAATGTCATGCCGTTGGGACCAGGGAAATACCTCGTAACTGTTGTTATTGTTGTTGCTCTTGTTGTTTTCACCGGGCAGAGCAGCAACGACAATGGCAGCTTCTTGTTGTTTGCGATTTCTTCATCTTTAAACTGATTATTTTTGTAAGCCCAAGCATGTGTGCTTGTGTGTGTGTGTGCGACCATAAAAATACCATATCGAGGTTAAATATCAGACATCGATAAAAGCTACAAGCAGACAAAGATACAGCAACAACAAGAAACAAGTACGCAGCATCTTTTTGTAGCTTAGCCGTATTTGTGTATCCCCAACATTGTTGCCCTTAACTTTTGGCTACTCTTTCGCTTATCCCTTCGCGTTCTCCCTCAGCCTCGTCCTCATTCGCATCCGCTTCTAACCTTTGGCCAACTACTGAGCCATCAAATTATCGACCTTATTGAAATGCGCAAATTATGCTAACTATTTTCGCTCTTACTCTACACTAGTCAGCGAGTCTCTGTGTGTGTGTGTGTGTGTGTGTGTGTATGTGTGCGGCTGTGTATGTTGACTGTCAGTTAACGCTTTTAATATAATTAATTATGCAGCATGCGTAAATGGCTGAGGAAATGCCACAGCATAATCACACATGAGAAAGATGCAAAAGATGACGGCGATGTTGATCATGATGTCGTTGCTGATGATAATTAGATTAACTAAAGCTTCTAAAAGGCATTTTACCAGAATTCGTACATTTTAAATAACATCGCGGTCGTTTCAATTATGCACATGTCGGATAGTTTGCCTCAAGATATAGATAATTCATTGTTTTCACATGTGATACTTTAACTTAAAGTCTTTAAATTAAATCTTACAATTTCACTTATGTAGCAAATATAAGTTATAAGACACTTGAGCTTAGCTTGTGATAAACGTTGACAATTCAAATGTAGTCAATTCACTAATAAATAAATCGACATCATTAGCCGTGTTGTTTTCTATGAAATTCTCTTTAAAAACGTTTATCAGAAATTGAAATTGAAAAATAGATATTTATGATTTAATAAACTGGATTTCCCAAGAGCTAACGATTCGCAACGAATACCATTTGCCATTTAAATAGAGAAGAGAACAGAGCAGAAATTTGCATAAATAATTCAATTTCTATAGATACGCTACAAATATGCAAATTGTGCGCTCTTTGAGATGCAAAATTCAATTCGAATTGAATTGTACCATTGATTTATGAGGTGCGAATCAAGTGCACTCGCTGTTTAGGCCTGGCTAAGAAGTAGCTGGCGGTCGTGGAAGATCGGATAAGTCGTGCCACTTCAAAGATGTGTGCAAACATATAGAATATCCATAGATTGGATTGGGGTTGGAATTGCAATTGCGATTGGATGGGGACTGTCTGGCATTGGGCAAGCGATAAAAAAGGCAAATGTACGAGGCGGTTATCTTTATCGATAATTAACTGTTATGGACTCTGCGACTCCGACTGTCTGTCCGCCCAATATTTCATCTGACTGTGTCGGCCTGTCGAAGGCTGACCACAAGTGCCGTCAAATTTGTGTCTGCGTTTCATTTTTTCTCTCTCTCTTTTTGAATATTTGAGTGGCCACAGAGACGCGCACTCTCACTCGCACTCATCCAATCATGCATTGAACCATTCAAGCATGGAAATGCGTGCGAGCAGCTCGGAATCATTCACTCCGTGTCCGTGTGACACCAGCAGCAAGAGCAATACCTGAATGGGAATGGTGTGCCTGAATGCATTTAGAAAATTAAAAATTGTAGCCACAACTAGCAGCAGTTTTGTCATCGTTTTTAGCGCGATTATCAAGGCATGCAACGGCCAAAATCATTTGCTTGCCACACGCAGCCAATGCCCTAAGCCACAATCGTGGCAGCACATATTAGGCATGCCTTCATGATCAAATTAATAGTTAAATGCTGCAAGTTGACTGTTTAATGAACATGACATCATAAATGTATCTTTTTCACGTTGGTCTTTCAATTGCTCAAGCTTGTTTCATCTTAAATGAAATGGGTATACACTGAAATTGATTGTCCTACTATCTTCGCCGCTACTGTTGCCGTTGGACACCACAAAATGTCAATTCTATTTGTCGCCGTCCTGCTTGTGGGGCTTCTGTGGGAGTTAAGTGGGTGCTGTGGAGAAAGGGGTTAGTGGGGAAGGGAGGGGGACGCTGCACAGTTGCCCACATTTGTCCGTGAGTTTGCACTTAGTTTATTTGCCACGCCAGGGAAAATATAGAAAATTGAAATAAAGCGAAGAAAATGTCAATGATGTAGATAAATGCAAAAGCGGCAAATTTTGGATTGTACGTTCGCTTTTTTCTCTCCTGTTAGCTTCTGCTTTTTGCTGTTTGCTTTATGCTTTTTTTTCGTCATTTGTCGTTCGGCCACTCTTCCAATTGGCACTTTTCAGTTGTTTTTTAACAGATGTTTTGTTTTCCTTCAATTTGCGCAAATTAAAAAGTCGAAGCTGGCATTTGACACGCGATAATCGTTAATAGCATGAAGACGTGTGTGTGTGTGTGTGTATGTGTGCTGTCAGTGTATGCGTGAGCATAATTTGCCTCATTACGCATACACCAGATGGGTCCATTGGAAAATGAAATGATAATTGAAATGAAATCCAAGATTCAAGTTCAAATGCAATCAGCAAAAATGTGTGAAAAAAGCGCGGAACATGTCGCAAGCGACACAGACAACAACCACAGCAGCAACAACAACAACAACAACAACAACAACAACAACAACAACAACAACAACAACAACAACAACAACAACAACAACAACAACAACAACAACAACAACAGCAACAACAACAACAACAAAAACAACAACAACAACACTAACAAAAACAACCAAAGCCACAAAATTGAGAACAAGAGTTGAAATGCCGCAGTGGGAGCACATCGGAGTGCTGGACACGCTGTGCCCATGGTGGCGACAATGCGACCACCGCCGAAGTGCGCTTTAAATTCACTTAATTATGGAACACACACGAAGTGCATACAAAAAAAAAAAAAGCACGAACAAAAACAAAAGCAACAAGAAATGCGTTGCAAACATTGCAATCGATCCTCACACAATGCTCGAGTGTCCTCGCAAATCATAAATAAAAGGAAACCGAGAGACACCGTCCCCAAAGCTGGAAGCTGCAGCTGAGACTGAGAAAGAGACAGAAGCAGAGACAGAGATAGAAACAGAGACCAATATTGAGCGAGTCTTAGCCTGTGCTGAAGATTTCAAATCCTCCTTAGTCACCGTGACTAATAGTGGAAATAGTTGCTTCGATTTTGGAAAAGTTAAATTACTTATGGAACTGTAAGTCTTAGATATGAAATAAAAAGATACTCATTAATCTCAAATATAGTTAACAGAAATTTAAGTACGAAAAGTAGGAAGATAGTTAAGGATAGTACTTAAAAATAGTTTTATCAATGCCGATTATCATTTGTTCACAAATTGGGTTGCATAAGTATTGACAACCCACAAGGTTAATTAAGAATTACAGATATAGAATCTATTTTCAACAGATCTCTCTTTTGATGTTTATCTATATGCGTTTGTATCTATCTGTTCATCTACATTTACTTATATATATTTTGCCCCACTGTGCGTAATACGCGCATTGTCTGTACAATTTCGGCATCTCTAAAGCCGTTGCGGTCGGCGACTGCAGATCGTTGCATGAATAACAGAAATTCATCAATAAAACATGTTGAGAGCAAAGTCTTGGCTCCAAGTTGTTGTCACTATTGGTGCCCCCTTTGCTGCCACAGTTGCTTTTAATGTTGCTGCTCTCACGGCACACGTTCGAGCGTCATGCAAGTGGCATGAACAGCAACAGGAACAGATATTGCGACTGGGAGGGCGATTGGTGTTGTCTTCTGGTTGTTGTCATATGTATCAGTTTTTGGCCAACTTAGCTAACCACTTTGAAATGCAAGCGGCTGTTGACTGTGGCCCATTCTCCATTCTCCGTTCTCCGATCTCCGTTGACTGTTCACTGCTCACTGTTGACTGCTGCTTGTGTTCAAAGTCGGAATTTTCAATCAGTTCCAATTGTTGCGCGCTCAGTGACAAGTTTCCGATGAAGGTTCTTCAAAACAGCAGCTGGAGCCGATGTTTGAGTGGCAAAATGTGCTGGACCCCCAGCCAAGTTAGCGCTTTAGCTTGTAGGCCTTGGCAAAATTTAGTTGCGAACACATAGATTATCCAAGCAGAACGCGAACGAGTTCGAGTTGGAGTTGAGACTTAGTCTCTGTATTGTGTTTGTGGCGGCATGATCTACTGGCATATCAATGAGCTGGAGCTGGAGCTGGAGTTGGAGCTGCCTTTGGCTGAGTGACTGATCCATGCCGCCCCGTTGCCCATTGCTGATTGGGGCGGAGTGTGCAGCTGTGATTGATATGCGTCTTACCAACCTGAACCGGCCAAGGCTGTGCTTCTCTTCTGGCTGTGTCATTGCCGACAAAAGTTACAGCCCGGCTGACAAATGCGACATGTGCCGCGAGATGCACCAGAGATGCCAGGCAAGTCTCTAGTTGGGAATGCGACGGGATTAACCAATTTGGTCAATGCCAGCTCTCCAGCTGTGGCTAACAAGGCGAGCTTGCAATGACGATGACGATGACGATCGCATTGCGCAAATAAACAGGCGAAAAATGAATTAATAATCGTAAATATCCAGAGCAAAGTGTCGCGCCTGCGCACGTGGCTGCAGTTGAAAGCTGGATTCACTCAACTATAACTACATACTATACATACTTATAACTGTTCTTGCATCGACTAGCTACTACCTACTACCATATTGTGGAGCACGTAGCGCGTTGAAAACACGTTCAGTCATTTTAACAAGATCATAAATGCAAGTGGGCTCTGATCTTGCCGAACTCTCATTGCTCTCATTGGAATCTCATGGCGAATCGAGGCTCGAAGCTACAGGCAGTTCTACAATCTATTTCCTAATTTGCAAACTGAAACCGAAGCAGAGTCTCTCGTTTTATGTGGCAACAACAAGAGAAGCAGCAACAACAGCAATCAATTAAATTTAATTATGACACCAATTATGGGCTGATTGCCAGCAACCAGCCAAGGTATAAATGAGTCTCCTTCTTCAATTCACAGACAGAGTCGAAGTTAGAGTCTCAGTTAAAGTCTCCCTCTCCGTCTTCGTTCTGACTCTGTAATAGAATCATTAAGTCTTGGCTCTGGCCAGTTGGGTTTCGTGGAATACCACCATGGTGGGCACCGTCTTGCCATATTTCAGCTTCCCTCATACAAATCTGGCCAATAGGCAAATAGTTCTAGACACCCGTTGGGGCAATGCAAAGGACAACAGAGCAGAGTTTGTAATGATATTGCTTCCCTTCGATTTGTCATCATTATCTGCATAAGGTGCTACTCAATTCGCCAGGTGATATCGCTTCACAAGTCGATCGCGTGGTGGGCCTGACGAATAAGGTAACGACATTCAGCATTCAGATGTGCTTAAGATATGTATGTAATACTAAAATGAGTTGATTAACTTTATGAATGAGTATGAATACACTGTTAGTTTTCCCACTCTCAAGATGGAAATGTGTTTAAAATAAACACTTTCGCAAAATATACACCCTTATGACGGAAATGGATAGCTCAAGGTTGTACAATTAATTTTTAAGTAATGTTGTGACTAGAAAATGTAATAAATTATTTGAATAACTTGTAAATGTGAGTAAATTTGTAGAGTTGCTAAAGATATGAGATTTCACATACAAGATAACTCTTAAATACTTTTAATTTAACCCACTCAACATTCACAATTAGTTCAACATTTTTCAGAGAGTTTCTCCCACGAATGGAAAATGCACGGAGAACAAAATCAGGCCAGCATTCATTTAAGCACATACAAAATTCTCCCCGAAAGTAAGACGATTCAAAGTGCACTCATATCTATTAAGTTGGTATAATGGAAAATAATTGAAGTGAATCATAGGCGAGCATCCAGAGCCATTGTCTATGCACCGCCCTCAATGTGTCCGCCCACTGTGGCTACTTATATTTTTGTACAAACAATTTGTATTTCTCTAATAATAATAATAATAATATTTCCGAAGGCAATTAGAGCCGACGCACTCCCGGCCGTCGTCTGTTGGCAGTCGAATGTCGGCCTCGTCCTTGTCGTCGTCGCCGTCCTCAGACTCGACAGGGAAGTGGCTGCGGTTCTCGCACTGGAGATGCCTCGGGCGCACTGAATGGCAGCCGCAAGGATGTGCATACAATTAACATAATTCGCCTGACACGTGACAGCCCCGCCCAAGGGGCGAAGCGGTAGACAGGATCACGGTGGTAGGGGTAGGGGTGAGGGGTGAGGGGTGTCAGATTGCGAGTGCTGCACTCGTCTCAATTTACAATTTACAATTTATGAAAATAGAATTTGCTGTTGCCATTTCGATGAACTTTATTTTGGCCATCTCCGAGTTCATTGAAGGAAGGACTCCCAGAGCAATTGCAATTGCTATAAAGCTCTCCCAGTCTCCCAGTTTCCCAGTCTCGTCAGTGCTCCTTTAGCCGCATCATGTTTTATATTGCAGTTGATAATAATGCCAATAAATCAACGAGACTCGTACGCACACAGGCCGCACAGCAGACTGGCAAAATAAAAAGCGACGCGTCGCTGCGACGATGATGAAAAGCAGCTTAAAATGTCATCTTTTGTATGGAGTCCGAGCCGGAGAGAGTGCACAGTGTTATTGACTACGGTTACGGTTACGGGTACGATTACGGTTACGGGTACTTACCGATCAATAATGACGGGGTCCGATGGAGTCTCGTTGCGGTTACCACAGCTCTTCTTATCACAGCAGCGGCTGCGGGAAAGACAAATGAAATCAAATGGTTAGAAATCTTAAAGTGTTTTTTATTTAAAGCTAAACCTATAGCTAGATATATGAGTGTATGTTTATATGATTCATATAATTATACATAATCGATAAAAGCATCGGATATATCTTCATATTGTTATCACTTGTGCAACACAAACACATGACTGAAGAAGAAAGAGCAGATGCCATCAAGTGAATGAAAACACAGTGATGTCAAGGATTGTCGGACGAAGAGAAGTAAAGCAAGAATACCAATTCAACTTACAAGCAGCGAGTTATGCAAATCTGAGAATGAATTTAATTATTTATTCAGTCGACTGAAAGAATTTACTGTATTTAGAATGTATATTAAAATTAGAAAATAAAAACAAAATTTACAATTAAATTTAGCTGAGTACAAATTTAGATTTATAAACAAAAACATTAAGAAGTCAATGACAAGTAAATACATAATGAATAAAAAAAGCCAGATCAATTTTGATCAACTAAGAGATAAATCGAGAGTTCTAAGAAACAATTTACTAGTAAAGTGCATAAATTATTTTTGTTCAATACAAATAATAATTGTCTCAGGTTGTTTCAATTGCCTATCAACATTTAAAAGCAACTATGTACTATTTCCTGATTATACGAAGTAATAGTCTAGTTTTTGTGCTGTGCAATTTGAAATTATTTTTTTACACTCATACACCACGGATTGGGTTCAATGGCTGCGTAATTTTTTGGCCGCACAGCCTCTGGGCAGAGCTCTGAGATGTGGGCTGGTGTTGTGGGAAGACAGAGGGGAAGTGGGAGGGGAGGGGGATTGGGTCGTACCGGGTGTCATACTAACTGGGTGGCTTTAGCTGAAGCTTGAGCTTCGGCATCGTCCTGGGCACAACATAAACATGGATGACTAAAATGGGCGAAATGCCAAACGATAAAGAAGAAGCCATTGCCACTGCTAGCTACACCGTTGACGTCGACAGCGACGTCGACAGTGACGCCAACGTCAACGCCGACGCCATTGTGTTTGTATTTGCTTTGTGTTAAGCGAAGCTGTTGATTTTTGCTGGTTTCTTGGCCAAGCAAAAACCAAAAGTAGGAGTGGAACACAATAGAGGAGAGCAGGGGCAAGGACAAGGGCAGGAGCTGGAGCTGGAGCAGGGACAGATCCCAAAGTCAACCCCTGTGCGAAGCTGGTGCGTTGTCCCCTTGTTTTGATAATGCTACGCAAACATAAAAACTGGGTGCCAATCCGAAATAATAAAAGATGGCCGGCCAGCGCACCCTGAAGCTGCACTGCCCGTTTCAAGGACGGAGGCGGTGGTGGTGGCGGAGGCGGGTGTTGGGGTAACATTGGGGTGGTGGTGGGTGGCAGCTAAAGGGGACGAATCTGTGTAATTTTTTTTGTTGTTCTTGTTATTTTGTGCGTTTGCTGTGCTGTTGTCATACTCTTTACTTTGTTTTGGGACTAGCTTGGGTATATCCTCTTTCGATGTTTTCTTTGGCGAACTTAAATATGATTACGATTGCCTTCTAGTTATTTCTATTGTTACAGATAACACTTGGATGAATCCAAGTTTACCTTTAAGTAAGTCATTCTATTTTCAAATTGTAAACTGTGAAGCTGTATAACTTTTTAGAAATTATAGGATGTGTGCTAGTCAGTCAAGCGTTTACAAAAATTCATTCGAATTATTTCCAGGCAACCTTCAACTGTCAGCCTCTGTTGGGCGCTAGAAGGGTGAACTGCCCAGAGATATGATGATGCTAGATGGCGATAGAAAGAAAGAGCTAGCGATAGAGCGCGATGGAGACAGGGGGGAGATGAGGAGGTGGGCTGGAGAGTGGCTGCCATTTATACGTTTCAGCTCGCGTGCGTTTGAGCGTAAAAATAAAACGAAGGACGCATGGGCCGACAGACAGAAGAGGACAGGCCGGACGGGCCAGGACACTAGAGGCGAGGATTGGATAGGATAGCAAGCTTAAAAGTCAACAATATTAAAGCAGCCGGCAAGTGAAGCAGCCGCAAAAGCACAAGGCAAACAAAGAGAAGCAGAAAATAAAAAAAAGTAATCTGAAAGCTGCGTACTGGAAAAATCACGCGGAAAACGCTTAAAAACAAATGAGCGTAGATGCCGTTTCCGGCCCCAAACCTCAACAGCTCAACAACAGACTTCGACCAACAGTTTGAGTGGTTTAAGAGGAGACGGAATAGAGGAATGGGGCCAGTGGGGCAGGCTGATACAAAGCTCCCAAGCCAAATATAAATACTTAGACAAAGCTCATAGGAGCTAAGCAACTAAACACCCTTGAGACAAGGGAACCAAAGGTGTGGATTACAATGCGAGTGTGACTTAAAGCAAAAGTCAATGCATCTAAATCATTGGCAGATTATTTAAAAAATCCCGAATTTGTCGATTAAACTCACCTGCACATCACTTCGTGCGTCAGCAGGACACGGCACATTTCGGGATTTTTGTCCTGACCCTCATAGATGATGGCCTGTAATAAAGAAAAAGCATGCACAAATTATTAGATATTAGGGTTGCTCAATCCTATAAGTTATATTATTTCATGCATACCTGTTAAATAATGATTAGTAATCATAATCATTAGTAATTAAATTATTTTTGTTTAAAAGTCGAACCAATGATTAAATTACGATTATTTTGGGTTTTGCCCAATTATCTAATGATTACGATTAGAAAAAATCAAAAAAAAATCTAGAATTATTACGATTATTCAAAAAAATCAGAAAAAATCAAAAAAAATCAAAAATAATCGTTTTGGGGTATTTCGGATTATTTTTGATTTTTTCTGATTTTTTCTGATTTTTAGATTTTTTACGATTATTTAGTAAAAAACCAAATTATTTTCACAATCAAAGTAGCCAAAGCTTTTGATTATAGTTGCTTTGTGCTGCCTAAAGCAGTTAATTTCAGAAGAAAGAAGGAGCCAGCTACAAAAATTCCGTAGCTCACTAGTTAGAGTTGCTGACCTGTCAGTTCCAGTTTGAAAAAAAACTGGGTTCGATTCCCCCCGTCATAAGTTCTTCGGAATGAAACGCAAAAAGTATAGTATTCAACTTTTTTTTTTTTAATCAAAAGAGTCAAGAAAATAATTGCTTGCAGAATATTGGAGAGCTAAGCGGAGCGCTCAAGAGGTCCACATTTATTGCGTATACAATCGAAAACAAGATATCCTAGTAGTTGGAATTCCGACTATGAACATCTACAGTAAGTTTATGTTATTGATTATACAAGTACAAGTAATGCCCTTATTGCGGTTTTTCATGGAATATGTGGAAGACTCGATCGAGTTTGATCTGGAAATGCACTACAATAAATTCAGTTTTTACAAAAGGCCACTTCACACTTTAACTGGTCAAATACGAATGCTCAAATGTATTCCTCAGGAGGGCTTTATATAACCAGCACAAAGCAACTATAATCAAAAGCTTTGGCTACTTTGATTGTGAAAATAATTTGGTTTTTTACTAAATAATCGTAAAAAATCTAAAAATCAGAAAAAATCAGAAAAAATCAAAAATAATCCGAAATATCCCAAAACGATTATTTTTGATTTTTTTTGATTTTTTCTGATTTTTTTGAATAATCGTAATAATTCTAGATTTTTTTTTGATTTTTTCTAATCGTAATCATTAGATTATCACAAATTTTTCAACAGTGAATTATATAATCATTACGATTATTTCAAATAAATAATGTAATTGATTAGTAATTCTAATCGAGATTTAACAGGTATGATTTCATGTCACCTCCAAGTCATACACCCAGTGAAATAAGTATATGTGAATGAAGTTATTCAAACAATTACTTTTAACACAAAAGATTTGATGCGGATTTCTGAAAATAATCTTATCATTTAACTTTCGTTTGAATGACACCAAAATTTCTTTAACCCATTGAGTACACATGGAAAATTTGTAAAAGTGTTTATTTTTCTATTTTTTTCCTCGATTTTTTTGCAAAAATATTTTTGCTAGTATTTTTAATGATTTCTTGAAAATTGCTAATATGGCACATTTTGTATAAAAAAGAGGAAAAAGGGGTTAAAATAGTAATTTTTAGAGGATTTTCAAATAATTATAAAAAATACTAGTAAAAAAAATTTTTCAATAATTTTGTTTTGTCATTTTTAGAATTGCTTAACGATTTTTTTGCATCAAAATATTTTTTGTAAAAAATCGAGGAAAAAAACTTAATGGTTTAAAGAAATTTTTGTGTCATTCAAACGGAATTTAAATGATATGATTATTTAAAGAAATCTGCATCAAATCTTCTGTGTTAAAAGTATATTTATTTTGAATAACTTCAGTTGGGAATCAACGAAAATCAGAATGAACTCAAAGATCAAATCATTTCGTTCGACAAAATTAAGCTGGGTGCATCAATTAAACTGTGATTGGCAGACTTGCGAATTAGAGAGAGCAAGGGAGACAGATTATTGAACGCGCATGCATATGTAGATATGCAGATGCAAATTCCATGAAATGCAGAGCGAGACGGATAGACAGGCGTCTGCCTGTTGCAATGGCGTCTGATGAATGTGTGTTGTTGTTGCTGACTTAAATACGAAATTTTGTGACAATTGCACATCTCTTATAATTATCTGAGAAAGCCATTAGATGGTAGATACATATATTTAATGTGAACGTCATTTTACCAACTAATTGCTGATCTATTTCTATTGATTAGCTGAATTTGTGTGTTGTGTGTTTAGCTCTGTTGTTTACATATCTCTGTGGTATAAGCGCACCCTTGAACGGAAACCTGTTATCATCTCCATCCACAGGATAAGTCTCATCGCCCACAACTCCCAATTCCCACTCAAAGGGCAAATACAAGAGCACACACATAAATGCTAATTACAGTGCAACTACTCGAGAGTCTCAAATTGTTCAGCGGGTCGCGACATATGGGACTTACACACAAGGCAAATATTTACACACACTCGAAGCGAGTCCTAAACGGCACTGGTCAAAATTTGGCTAATAATAACTTGGTATGTTGTATTTGTATTTGTGTTTGCTTAGGCGGTAAAAACAACTTTTAGTAGACATTGTTTGCCTCGATGGGGAGGAGTGCAAAACATTTTAGTGTCAGTGACAGTGACTACACAAAATTGTGCCATGTGCGAGGCACACGCTGGCACTTGCTACTTCAGAAGGAGGCAGGGGCAGGGGCAGGGGCAGGAGGCAACCGCAAGTGCAACTCTCTCTCGTCAGACAATCTGTTGCAATTTCGAGACATTGAGATGCCAACTGGTAGCAGGGGGAGAAGGACGAGTGTGCTCTCGAGTGTGCGCCTCCGCAAACAAAAACAAATAGATAAACAAACGATGCAACCACTGCAAAATGAATTGGCCCGAAGGGGGCGCAGGAAAAGGCGCATAGTTCTCTAATTTAAAAATGATTAAAGCGGGTTGCCAGCTTCCCCCTGTAATCCAACACTCATCCAATGAATAGTAAGGGGAAGATGAAAACACGGCATATGCGCGGCACGAGAGGGGTGGCCAGTCGGAGCTGAGGACTCATTCATCACTATCAGCGTCCTTGCAGGACACGGGCTGTAAAAATGCATGTTGCCGTGCCGTGTACACGCAAAAGTAATAACAATAACTAGATACATGGCAATCATTACCATTTCATCCACCCAGAACGGCAGATCGGCAGACCGGCGAATGCTGCCACTTGCCGCACAACGTCAAGGACGAGTGACGGCGTCGACTGACGTCATCAGCATATGTGCATTGTTTTTGTATCTACCTCCTCAGACTGAGACTCATCCTCATCGTCATCCTCATGCTCAGTCGGAAGCCAGGCCAAGCCAAACAGATAATCAGAAATTAATTTCACTGCAACCAGTCAGGCACCCCTCCTCCCCATCCATCCTCCCCACCCCCCTGCTGTGCTTAGGTAACGGTAACAGCATCAGTGGCACATGTAAAATTATGATCATCCCTTATTATCCCGTTTGTTAGGTTAATAATTCCCCCTTTGCTAAACATAAAAAGGAGAAAAGAGGAATAACGTCGAAAAAACATTAACAACCTTGCCCTTCGCCTTCTGTCCTGCTTAAATGAAGCTCTTGCTCTCGCTCTTTAAGTCCAAGGATAACAGCAACTATGCGGTAAAGGATGCGACCAATGTCGACCGGCTTACAATACAATAGTTGAACCAGTTGGTTCGCCTTCCCGGGTGTTAGTTCGTCTTGTGTGGGACAAGTGCAGCTAATTATAGAGCAGGCCCAAATCTGGACCCGGACAACAACGACACATCCTTCGTCAAGGATTTGGGCAAATGTTTGTGCTAATGGACTTTCAATGTTTGGCAAATACAGTTTTTATATAAATACATTTACAAAATATTTGAATATAATGTTGCTGTGACCATCTGATTATGCTAGTGACATACATACATACGTCACCATTATGGATAAATGTCACGAACCAATTTTGAACAATTTTTATCACACTTAACAAAATACACAGATTTAAGGTCAGATAATTTTCAGTAATTTTTCGAGTATTTACATACGAGTCCTTTGTTAGCTAAAGTAACAGAGTTTCAGATTGGTTAGTTATATCAAAATCACTTTTAGTAAATTTCCTATATGAATGTCAATTATTTGACCAGTAACAAGACTGAGACTGAGCTTAGATACTGGCAACGGAGCCATCAATCATCGTTGTGGCCAAAGCTGAAACAATTAGTGCGGCTGGAAATCTGAAGCAAATCTGAATGGTGAAGTGCTGCTAAATGGCGCATCTAATAAAAAACTAAACGTATGCCACTAAAACTGGACTGAAAGCGTTTAAACTACGATTTATCACCCGGTCTGGACGACATCCATTGGAGCAGTGCGACAGGACAACAACGACAGACTCCGGAAAGCAAACGAAAAAAAAAACAACAATAAAAATCAACAGACACAAAAGGAAAAAAAGAACACGGGTGATGATGTGACGAGCCTGAAATGTGGGGATACAAGGTAAGGGATGCTGCAAATGGACGGCGACGTGAAATTGGAGGCCGAAGAGTTGTCGATTGACGGGGCTGTTAAAATTTAAACGCTCTGCATAAAAATGTGCAGCGAAACGGGCTTAAATGCTTTGTTTTTTGCAAATTGCTATTATCGCTTTTTAAATAAAAAGCACAGCGGCCTTTGCATTATTCACGCACTTGCATGTTGCATATTTAACGTGCCAAATAAAAATCTCGCCAAACAAGATAAATTATCGCAGGCAGCGACAGCAAAAAAATGAGCATCAAAAACATTTGTAAGCTAAAAGAAAAAAAGAGAGTACATTGAGGGTTACTCTTAATTTATTAAAGCTCCATTTATCAGCGTTGTCCCGGGTCCTGGGTACCGCATAAATTGCAGCAGCCTCTTCCCAAAAAGCACAACAAGTTAACAAAAGGCCACACGAGTACTCGCATGCGAACCTATCTGCAGCCGCGTTGCATCCGCGATTTCATTGCGGAATCTTTCTTAAATATTTTCAACATTTTCATAATTTTGTAAGCATTTCTTTTGAAACTTCCTATTTTAAATATTTTTATATGTATATTTGTATTTGAAATATCATTTAGTAATGAAAGCACTTTAAAGTTAATTCGATTTGATACAAAGGCTTACTCAATCAATAACCATGAGATTTTTAGAGCACTTAAACTATTTATATGTTATTGTACTACTTATTTTGTAAATATACAATGCAACAACTTATTATAATTTCTTAAGTCTTTAATTGCGACTCGTGATGTTTATATTTTCGTGTCACCAAAGTGGAGCGAACGCTCATCGCTAGCGCAAAGAAATTTACATTTGCATAATGAGGGCGATATGAAGAGCAGCTTTTTTTTTGGCATTCGGCCGAGCGACGCCAACCGCAGAAATGGAAATGCACTTGCTGTGAAAGCATTTTTAATCGTATTGCCGCTCAACAGCAACAACAACACATACATTAAATACATACATACATACATACAAATGAATGCATGCACACGCATACTCACACACAAACAAATCAGCAGTGCAAATGGCGCTTACTGTAGAGATGCAAATGTGGAGATTTTCTGTGCAATCTGTTGAATTTATTGCAACAACACACAACAGCAACAACAACAACAGCTCCAGCAGCAATAATAACAAAAGCAATTGTGCAGTGGATAAAATGGCAAAATGAAATGTGAAATGTGTTATTAATCGAAAATTTTCGCGCTTTATTTTTAAGTGTTGACATACAAATTAATATTATCGCTTAATTAACACAGCGCGCGTAGACAAAGGAGGCACCACATGCGGAAGCGAGACAGCGAACAACAAACACACGTGAATACTCATACATGCTTGTATGCATCGAGATGCGAGAGTTGCAAAAGCAGAGCGAGACAGATAGGCAGACAGCCAGCTGCAATGGCGTTTGATAAATGTGTTGTTGTTGTTGTGTTGCTTTTATTATGCGCCAATATTCATTAGAGATGAGCAACTTTGTAATTTTGACTGGCATACCAGTGAGCAGTAACATGATTTGGTGGATAACTATAAATACTATAAAAATACTTTACTTTGTAAAAATTATATATGTATTCATATTGTGTAACAACTGCATTTTGATATCATTTATACACTTAATGTGAGAGTCAAAGGGAATTTTCTCTTACTGCAAGATGGTACTTAACTGGAAACATTAAATGTAATTTTCGAGAAATAATTATGTTTATGTTATGAATATGTAGTGACTTGCAACAGCTGCACATTGCACATCTCTCATAACTGATTGTTGATGCACTCAATGGCGGCCCAACTACAGCAACAACTCTTTAGAACAACTCATTAGCTCGACCAACCAAAAGGCTATACAATTTAATGCCTAATGTATCCACATTCACTTCCGCATCCAGATTCGCATTGGCATCGGCTTATCTATCTGCATTAATCGCCAGCTATCGGCAATCAGCAATCGCCCTTCGCTATTTCGGTTTAGAATTTCGCTGCGCTTTTTTGGCCGGCCGCATAATGCGTGTAAATCGCGATAAGCGTGATTTTGGCAGCCAAAAGGATTTTGGGCAGTTGTCGCAGTTTGGCTCGCTTTTGTTTTATGTTTATGCTGGGCCCACAGACAGGAACAGGACCAATACAGACTAGGACGCGACAGCGACTGCAAACGCAGTGTGAAATATGAGCGCAAATGAAGCGAATGCCACACCAATTGAGTCGTTCTCCTGGTCCTGGTCCTGGCTCTGTTCCTGCTGTTGGTGATGCTCGTTAGCTCAAATTGCAATTGCGCTGGTGGTTGCTTGGCTGTGCTATATCGCCAGTTATCTGATCGAATGTAATTATGATTATGACGATGATTTGCTACATTTGCCAACCTCCAAGCAAGCGAAGTAAGGGCAGAGCGATAAAATCGCGGATTGCAAGCAAGGGTTCGGTTCTCGCGGCTGAGGCACGTGACAATTGTGCTCCCTTTTCATTGCTTTCTCAAAAATGCCCAAGACAATGTCGAGTCTGATCTCGTTTAATCGCAATGCCGCTTCAGTTTCAACAGTTTCAAGTTTCACTTTGCAGTCACCCTCCCCCTGATAAGGACGAGAATCCCGAGCCCGGCAGACGGCAAACGTCCGCCTTCTGGTTTACCTGTTACGCACTGTTTGTGCTTCAGATAAAGCACAATGCACCCAACGCCCGCCACGCGTATGCAAAGGGAAAAAAACAACGAAACAAACGACATCTGACCAGGTCGAGGTCTACATACGAGTTTTTATTCAGGTTCAACCTATGGAAACCCCGTCAGCTTCAGCTCAGTTCTAAAACCCAACTAATCCGATCAAATGATTGTTCTTTTGCCAGCCCGTATTCCCGCCCAATTGCGAAACATTTTAAACTCGGCTGACAACTGACAGACAGTTAAATGTAACTCTCGGTTTTTTAAGGGTGGCTAAACAGACAAACTCCTGGGCATGTTATTTATGTTACAATGTCTTTAAATATCATAGCGATTGTTTTGTATGAAACTCAAGTGTATTTACTAAAGTTCCTTAGTTCTTTATGTAAAGAACATGTCAAGTTATATGCAAGATGAACATTCATAGGTGGACTTCTTTTCATTATTTGTGTTTAAATTTATGGGTGCTTTGAAAGTTACCATGAGATCGATCGGACATTCAAGTACAATTAACTGAAAATGTTCCGCCTAAGGGTCAAAATAATCCAAACCGAATGTGTTGATTGAGTTTTATAATAAGTTTTTAAAAATAAGAAGAAAGCTAATGGGTTTAAAAAAAAGTTTAATAGAATTTTAAAAATTTTATCGATCATTATATTGCCGTAATTAGATTATATTTAATCATTCGAGGCAAAAGCATTGCAAATGTTTTGAGCATAAACGATTTGTTTTGATTTTTTACTGTTGTTTTTGATTTCTATTTATTGGCTTTTAAAGATTATGTTTTTATTGCTTTGCAAATTCCAGTGAAATCTGTTGAAAAGTGGCAAATAAATTATTAATGTCTTATCGGATACGTTCAACCGAACGAAACAGGCAATGTTCGCACTATGACGTAATGGCACTTTTATTCCATCAATGGGGAAATTCTTTAAGGGTCCGTAATATTGTGTGATTAAATTTCATTTGCAAAAAATTCTCATATAATGGATTTTCGACATTGGTGACCGTGTCTGGTTCTGTTTGGTTCGGTTAGGGCAGGGTATCGATAATTTGTGGATAAATTTATTGCGATCGGGTGAAAGCAACGCCCACAATGGGCGACGAAATAATGGAATACGAAGAAAGCACGATAACAAAACGTCGAAAGGCGAACAAACGTCTATAAAAATTTGTCACTCGAGAAATTAATTGCCCTTGAAAAGGAATGGAAGGAGAAAAGAGGCAGGAGCACACGCATTAGGCCCACAATGCTGACATATGGTGCACTGGTCCGAGTAGTGTCCTGAGTAGTGCCTGCAGCGGGCACCCACAACAAAGCGCATTAACCATGTTCAATTGGATTGGGCCCCGGGTCGCAGTCCTCGGCTCAGTTTCAGTTATCAGTCGCAGTCTCAGTCGCTGTCGCAGTCTCAGTCTCAGTTACACCCCTTTCGAAGGCGCGACTGACGGCGACGTGTCGTGTGAATGAATGAATTGCTCGTTTGGCTGCTGTTTGGCCAGGCAGAAGGAGCAGGACCAGGACGAGTCAATTGACGACTCAATTTATTGGCACTGCGCACAGGACTTGCACAAAGGACATGGGACACACTTAATTAGCCGTGACAATCAATTTCGAATGCAACTTATGCTCGAATCAGCAAAACCAAACTGCTCGAAGGATGTGGCCAGCCAAGTGGAAGGAATTAGTTTTCGATTGCGTGCCGACTGAAAAATGAGCAAGAGCCAAGGGCCAAAAACGAACAGAAAAGAGGGAAAGATTCACACTTTAATATGTATTTTCTAACTTACCGCTTTGGTTACCGAATCGATGAGTCTCACAAAAATATCTTGCTCCTGTCGTGCGCCTGAAAGGAATAATGCAATAATGTTAGCGGGTTTTCATTTAGTGCCCAGTGTGCGCAACTCACCGTTAGCGTAAAGCAACTGTAATCGATACTGAATGCCATTGTTGGTCTTTGTGGCATCCGACTCCGAGTCCTTCTCGATGAAGCCAATGAAGGCGGTGCGCTCGATCTCGATGGGCTGACCTGCGCGATCGTAGAGCGCAATCACAAAGTGAAAGAAGTTGGACTTTCTCAAATTGCTGGGCGGCTGCTTCTCAAAGTGGGCGCGGCCAATGCCCAGGCTGCAATTAGAACAAAAACAACAAGCAACAAAATATGAATGTGTGCGTTTTAAAAGAAGGAGACATCTAATTATGCTATTAGCACTGTAAACAGAGGGTCTACTCTGGGCAATTAGCAGTGCTCTGGTCAATTTTGTGTGCCTCCTGGTTTTAGGACAACTCAATTACTACTTGACTGTGACATTTAACCAGCAGCCGGAGCTGTTGAGCTAGTGAGCTAGTGTCTCGTGGTCAGTGGTCAGTGACAGCTATCATTAAAAGCGCATAAGCAACTTCAACGTGACACAATAATCCTGATGAATAAAGGAATTAACACACACCAGCCACAGAGTTGGATGGACAGAGAGAGACAGAGACAGAGAAAGTTGTCGGCAAACAACAACAAATATTTATGTTATGTGGGCCAAGCAAACAGTGTAATTATAAGGCCATAGCTACTAGGACACACATGGGCCAAAGGCTTGTCCACTCCATATGCCAAATGTCAGCAGTAGTGTATACAGCTCCTGTCCCTCTCCTGTTCGTTTCACTGCCCCTGTTCCTGCTGACTGCTGACTACTGCTCACCTTATGGCTGACTCGTGTCTGTGTTGTTGTCTCCGACTCCGTCTCCGTCTCAATATCTGTCCGTGTCTGGGGCTGTCAGCGCAATTACCGGACAATGCTAACTACAGCGCGGAGTTGCGACCCTCGGACACGGCCGAGTTGTCCTGCTGCGCTTTCGTTTCGTATGCATAACGAACAATTTAATTTAGAAAATGCTGATTTTATCAGATTTCTATTATTTATTCTGGAAATGTCAAGTAGTATCGCATATGCCTGCCCATTCCCCTTACCCCTCACTCCTTACCCCTTATAATGTTTCCAACGTTTCCTGCGACTTGTCGCGCTTCTCGGCGCCTGCAATTATATACACATTTGCCAAAGGATAATGCCAGTTGGCGGTGGACTTGGCCGAACTGGGACCAGCTAATGATAGTTCCGATGATAAATCGCTTGAATATTATCTAACCCCGCACCCAAGGTATCGAATATGATTCGAGTTATGTAAACAAAAATGAGAACACTATACTGTAGTAATTGGGACTGTGAATAAAGTTGATTCAGTTTCACAATTTTAAGTTGTACCTGGGGATTAAGATACTCCGAAATGCGTTCAGTTCTTGAAACAAAAATGTAAATTAAATTTCCATTATTTTATCTTGTTTAATAAAATATTATAGTTAGAAATTGTTTTGATACTGAATGCATTTCCATCTTTGACTTGTATCAAAGTCGATTTTGAAATATTCTTTTGCAATCTCGACCAAATTATTGACCATTCATATATTAATTTATTTAATATTATTTCAAATTTTTATTTTATATTCGATTCTCTAATTAAGCTCCAATTTCATTCAGTGAGTTTATTTATTTGAATTTTTTTGGTAGCTAAAAATTAAACTTCTGAACCAAGTTGCAATTGAAGCAGGGATCTGAAGGTACCTTTAAATATAAAAATATTCATGTGCATTTCGCGGATACACAATTGCAATTTAAATTGGACAATTTGCGAAAACAAAAATGAAATTAGACAATTTGCGGCTGTTGAGTCTGAGTTGTGCCAGGAAACAGGATACAGTGTCAAAATAAAGTTACAGAATGAGAACAATGCCAATGCTCGATGCTTGATTTCAAATGGCAAACGCCAAACAACTCCCGAATGATGTTCGAGTTCGGGAAATACGACACATAAATGCCAGACATGTTACATTCTGGGCGAAAGAAAGGTTATTGTTCTGGCGCCAGCAGCGGGTGGAAGCGGGCAAATAAAAAACAGCGACTGTTCCACCTCCTGTCAGTGCTGCTGCCACTGCCAGTCCGCTTGGTGAGCTGGGCCTGGGATTGGGAGCTAAGCATGCCAGGAGAACGACAGTCGACTGTTGACTTTTCCGACTCCGGTCGCATTGTGAACATTTTCATTCTATGGCTTGTTTGCACTTGCCGCCAATTTGCGAAAAACGTTTTGTGGCCGTTTTGCTGTTGATTTTATTATGCCAACATTTAATTGTCGGAAATCGATGCCCAGGTGACCATGTGGAGTGCATGGAACTGGCAATAGGACAGGGACTCCACGAGTCCTGGTCACGTTTTTCCTATTCCTCGCACGTGAAATTTCATTTCATTTCATTTTGTCATTGTTCTTTTCCTTTTTCATTCAGTCGAACTGCATCGACTGCTCGAATTGTCCTTTAAAAAGGACACGTTATTTACAATATTGTTGAAGGTGTTGTTGTTGTTGCTGTTGCTGATGATATTCCTGCCGTTGAGCACATTTATGGCCATTGTTGCATTGTTGCCACAACACAGGAGCTGCTCGATTGCAGTTTGTCCACAATCTTTGTTGAAATAAATTTCAAATATTTCTGATTTATGATCGAAATTGTTGCAGCTTCTGGTTGTTTGTACACAAAACATACTAGTACTTAGTACAATATACAACAATGCTTGCAGATAAATAAATAAATGACCAAAGTACATATAACAAATATTGACTCGACCCGATAATTGTCAAATTTATTTCATGCTTAAACTTTTCAAGTGCATTGTGCTAAACTTGCGCCATAAATTGAACTCAAGTTGGAGTTAATTCGAAACAATCTAATTGAAGTCAAAAGTTCTCACTTAGGACAGTGAAGCTCTTCGATTTAAGTGGTAAAGCGTAAAGAGAATATTGAGGAGTAATAATTTTTCATTTTGCATTTATATTTATTTCGAAGTGAATAAATTGTAAGTGGTTTTATATTTTATATGTTTTTGAAAATATTCATTCATTTTTTTTTGATCTGCTTGGCATTTAAGCTAAAAAATTATTTCACAGTTTTATTTATCTTTATTATGATTAACGGACGCATAATCGAGAGCACATTCATTCTATTTATAAGACAAATTCAACAACGTATATTGATAGACGATTAAAAGTATGAAAATCAAAGCCTTCAACTCAGATTTTCGACTCAACAAGAGAATAATTCCGAAGTCGATATTAGAAAATTAGTTTAAAGTCAAATATTATCTTTATTAATTATGGTCAGTTGATTAATTGTGAATGCGAATGCATTATTTACTCTTAGTTGAAACTTTACCTTACATCACAGCGCATTATCTTATCGTTTGTATTGCTAAGAGAATGATTGTGATTATGATCCTGATTTAGATTTAGATCGTCCTCCTCTTGCAGCAAAAGCTGATGATGATTTTGTCTGTTGGAAGTGTGATTGTTTAGCTGTGCGTGTGAGCTTGAGCTCTGATGTGAATGCGAATGTGATTGGGAATGTGAGTGCTGCAATTGTTGCTGTTGATTTGCCGACGCTGAATGCACAGAATGAAAGCCCGCTGTCATTTTAACCAATGCGACACTGAGACTCGCACTTTCGATTTCGGCCACACGCGCACTTCTTCTCGGCGCGAACATCTCACGCTAGAAACATCTCAGACACAACTAAACAAACATAAGCAGAGAGAAGCTTTCCTGAGAAGTTCTAGCCAACACACAGACCCCAAAGCAACCCCACAGACTCAAGGACTCAAAGACTCAAAGCGTCAAAGCCGGGGGCGCTCTTCTTCTAATTCAATTGAAATGAACGCCAAGGCGAAAGTGAAAGCGAAGCGGCGACTACAAAAACATCCCCTTGAGCGGAGCGCACAAAGCCCCCAAAAAGCACACACTTCCCGCTCCAGATGTTGGGAGCATCCCCGGAAAGTGCGTGCAGATGTCTAGCCGCATTCCGGCTCGGCTCGGGTGCGTGAGCGGTTTTCTGAGTGGAACTTTGAGTGAAGTTTTTGCCAAAACAAAACACAGCTTTTGGGTGACTGCGTGATGCGGGGAGCGGGATGCGACTGGTGACTTGTGGGGAGTGTAAGAAGCCCATAAAAAGCGCCCTGCTTGAATGTCTCACTGACTGTCTGACTGTCTGACTGACTGCGTTCCAGCGAATAGCTCCCCCCGGGGTATTCGTATCGGACACGTTGCCGGCATTGGCAAAAGTAAACAAACGCTTTTTTGGAGACTTTTTATTTGTCCAAACTTTCTGTTGCCGCAACATGAAAAATGTTGCTAAGCGCATTACCAAATGTTGCCAGGCCTGCAAATGTTGCCCAGGCTGAAGAGAAACAAGGAATCCCGGCTCAAGCAAGAGTTATTTAATAAAAACTTGATTTGATCTTGAGAACTTGGTCAATCAGAGCAATAGGAATTATTTTAGATCGGGTTCATACACATTTTATTCTTTGATCACTTTTACATTGATCGCTTGGCACTTTGCAAATCTGAACTTAGTCTGGTATCATCACTTGCACTTACTTGGTCTGATCGACAACTGGCTGCATGGCCCAGCGCCCGCCGAGGGGCTCCTCCTTTAGCGAAGTCATCGGGCCGCGCGGCTGATTCATGTCCGCCGCCGTGGGCGGCAGGCTGAACATTAGGCCGCCCGCGGATCTGGGTCCCGCCGAGGGATACAGTTTGCGTCCCCATTCCATGCCCAGCTCAAGCGTTGGCCACGGCGAGGCCGAGCTAAAGCCCGGCACCGGCTCCTCGGAGCGCAGCTTGAAGCTCTCGGCGCTGGTCAGGGGCGCTGTGCTAGCGAAGTGATGATGCTGGTGGAGATCAGCGTACGGGTAGTCGCTCACTTTCGTATAGTTGCTCGCGGCGGGCGTTGTTGCAATTGTGGCTGCCGTGGTGAGTGCTGTTGTTGTTATTGTTGTTGGTGTTGCTGTTGTTGTTGCTATTATCGTGATTTGACGACACTAAACACAAGGGCTCTGTCTGTTCGGTTTGTCTGGGTCACTTTGATCTCTCTGGAGAGGCAAAGCAATCAATGATACGCGACGCGGATGAGGCTGACGCCGAACTGAGGCTGAGGCTGAGCTCTCAATTTGCAAATACAACTCACAAATCGCACAAATCGACACTGAAGGCAATTGTAATTGAGGGGCTTTTGGGCTCGATTTGACTTTAACCTAGTATTAGTATGCGTGTGCGTTAGTGTGTGTGTGTGGGAGTATGCCTCTTATGTATGTGTAAATGCCAATGCACCGCGGAGAATTTGGGATTTTCGGAAAATTGGTCTCGCAACAAGTTTAAGCGGCGCGCGCTACCGTCCCGAGTGGCTGTTAAACCCCAACTGAATCCGAGTCCGCTGCGATGCTGCTGCAACCGAACGTCCAAACGGCAACGGCAGCGGCCAAGGCAACTGCGCAGCAACGAGCTACAGACTGCGACGCCAACAGCAGCAACAGCAGCGAAAGCAGCGCAAGTGAAGCCGCAACGACCAACGAGAGTTGAAGTCGCGGTGGAAACGAAACGAGTGTGCGCCGCAGGAGCACAGCGGGCGGTTGTCGATGATGTGCATGTTGGGCATTGAGCGAGGGGCGGTGCGGGAGGAGGGTGCATAGGACAATAAGACATGACTGCGAGTCTAAGCGCGTAAGGCATAAGCGAATGGAAATCTAACCTATCGCTGGGAGTGGTGGTTTTTCAGCCCAGGCACAGACACAGGCCAAAGGGAAGCATGTGCGAGTCCGTCGAGAGCCGAACTGTCAGCAACCATCCACCAACGATGATGACGACGACGACGCCGACGACGACGATGCGACGGCAGCAGGCAAGGACGTGGGTCAGACAGAGAGCCAAGACAGAGCGAGCTCACACACACAAGCATACGCACACGATGCAAAAGAAAGAGTGAGAGCAAGCGAGAGAGAGAGCTTGTGTGTGAGTGTGTGTAGTACGGGACCAGGACGCCGACGCTGACCTGTTATGGGACTTTGGAACACTGTGAATTGGCACACAGAACGAAACGGTGCCTACGTCTTCGGCAAACACCAAGTGGGTGCCCCCATAAGAGCCAGCTTGGGGGGCGTGTTGCCAGACAGCCCCTTTGAGCCGTTGCTGGGCCCCAAGTCCAGGTCCCCTTGCACGGTGGCTTATCTATGGCTATTCCCAAGCAACTATTGCCAGTATTGCGGGCCCTGGGAGCTCAACCAGCAACAACAATTAAACAACAACAACAATATCAACAGCAGTAGCCAAAGTGTCAACGCCCCATTCCAACGCAATACACGTGAAACCATTTGGGAATCGAAACAAAATGTCATTGTCTGCTCGTCGCTGATTGGTCGCTGCCTTTTTAATGGCTCACGGTACGCCTGCCAAAGAGAGCGCGCACGTGAGAGAGAGAGCGAATGCTGCTCTTACCCAAGTGTGTCGGCAAAGCAGTGCGATGGTCTGTGCTGCGGCTGCTTTGAGCAGTGCTCAGCAGTGGAACGAGTGGAATGTGGAAACGAAACAAAAGGCGCCTTAAAATTGAAAAGTTAAATAAATTTCATAAATTGTTCTAGTTTATGCTACTCTTTATTCTTGACTATTGATTTGATGATTTGTAATCATAATCATTAGTAATTAGATTATTTTTGTTCAAAAATCTAACTCATGATTATTTTACGATTATTTTCGGTTTTGCCCAATTATTTAATGATTACGATTACAAAAAATCTAAAATAATCTTAAATTATTACAATTAATCAAAAATAATCAGATAAATCAAAAATAATCTTTCTGATTACTTCGGATTATTTTTTTTATTTTTTCTGATTATTTCTAATTATATTTGATTATTTCTATTTATTTTTGACTATTTAGTAAAAATAAAATTATTTTAGATTTTCACAATCAAAGTAGCCAAAATAATCAGAAAAAATCAAAAATAATCCGAAATAATCAGAAAGATTATTTTTGATTATGTTGTAATCGTAATCATTATATAATCACAAATTATTCAAAATCAGTACGATTATTTCCAAAAATAATCTAATTGATTAGTAATTCTAATCGAAACTTAACAGGTATGGTCAGAATACATGAATCATTATTCTGCATTGAATAACCTCTAAAAATGGCAGTGACTTGATGAAGGGAGCCTGAAACAAATATAGTTTCATGGACATGGCCTGTTCTCTCGGCCATTCTCATGCTTAAAGCAAGTTGTCAAACATTCTGGAGTAGGTACTCGTTCTTCCACTGTGACTCGTCACCGTGTCATCTTCGAGCTGAAAACATAAGCGAATCCACCCACACAATTGTCACGCCTCGTCAGCAGGCAAACAATTTGCATTTTCCGCATTTGCGGTTTCACACTAGGCGGTCGTAGGTCCATTCCACTTTTTCGAGTGAGAGAGAGAGAGAGAGATGCAGGTAGAGAGAGATAACACACATGTTGGCCTGTGTGTTGTTTGCGCTTCTGTGAATTAATTTGAAGGGTGTTTTAATCTCATTAGCTTGTCATGCTTGTATTTTCGTCAACTGCAAGTGCTGCAGTTGGGAATTTCCTCGCATGGAAATGCATACACAGTGTTTAGTGTTTAGTGGATGCCAATTTTGGAACACTCAAAACGGCGCGTCGTCAATAAGGCAACTCAGGAATTTCCAAGTGCATGTATATTTAATGCTCGAATCAAAAGGGCAACAAAAGATGTCCCCAGGCGTCGCTAATTAACCAAATGTTGGAACAAAGTTTCCTTCTTCTCAAAATGTTTGGTTTTCCTTGGCAAAAGTCAAGGAAAAATTTAAATTTTCCGCGGTTGAACCGTGCCGAAGTATGCGGCCCTCATTAGCGCCGCCGTCGACCACAAAATCCGTGCCAGGGACTTCATGCGACTTCGATGCTCCCGAGCGAATAGTCACAGTCAGCCAGACAGTCAGATAGACAGTCAGCTGGGTCGTTGGTCGCTGTCCGCTAGTCCGGTCCAACTTCGGCGGACGTTCGATTAACCCCTTTTATCACGCGCTATTCTCAACGGGACTGCGGAACTTGTGTGCCTCGCCCGGCAGCTGTCATAGAACACCTCGCCCCGTGCCAGTCCCTGAGCACTTCCCTGGGCTCGGTTTCCCCTCCCCTAGCACCCCTCGTCTTTGTTGTTTGTTTGTTGTTTTTGTCAACTCTGTGCTGCATTCACGGCTCCCCGCAACCATTCAAAATCACTCAAAACGCAAATTTGAATTGTTTTCAATTGGATTACATGGAAAAGTCTCACTACCCGATTGCTAAATTATTTGCTATGTAGCAATGTAATCCCCTTACCCCGCCGACTGCTGACTCGGTTGCCTGACAATTAAATGCTCGCCAGCGACTTAAGAGATTAACAAAGTTGTACTTCCCCCGAAATGAGCAGGAACTGACACTCATCATTACAAGTGCTCATATTGAATGTGCGGATTGACTTTTGGCCAAAACCAACAAAATACAACGGGTTGTTCAAACAAAGGAGTGAGATGACAATTGGGCTTAAAAGTCAGTGGTTAGCCCTTGATGATTAGTAATGTTGTAATTAGATTACTGACTTATGGATCACTTTATTAGGTGAATTTAGAATTCTACACGAGCAGAGCGAACTTGTAATGTGACAGATAAGTAGATTTTTAAATAAACGACAATTAATAAAAGTTAAAAGTACATATATTCTTCTCACTATTTGGTCGTGAAATTAAATACTATAAATAATAAAACTTTACTGTTATCAAAGTTGCCGTGAGGAACATACGAAATTAATGTAATGTATTGTAATGAAGTGAACGAAACTGCATTATTATATCGTTAGTAGAGAAGTCTGTTGAAAGTCAAAAGATACGTTTTAGTGAGAAATAGTTCACCCAATACATGTTTCAATTGAAATCGTTTATTAACAAGACAATTACAAATGAAACAATAGAAATTTGTGTCAGATTAGTCGAATTAATTAACAGAGTTTGACTTTCGCCATTTTGAGTAATTATTAATTTATGAGGTTCCACTTTAATTACACAAACACAAAATATATCCAATTGTCATGAATAATTTGAATAATGAAACCTAATGCTCGAAAACTAAACAGCGCATGTAAATGTGTCCATTTGTCAGTCATATACATAGTAAGGAAAGGAAAAGGCGATAATTTTAACTTTCCATATGTAAGACATTCACAGAGTCAAGCCATAAATTTAACTGCAAGAGGGAGGGCAGGAGGGAAAGTGGAAATTTGAGGCGCGAACATTTTAATTAGTTTCCTTTTATGCATTTTTCTCAAGTGTGCCGTTGGTCCTGGAACTGGAACTGGAATCCTGGCAATATGCAAATTAGCTATGAGTAATGCCAAGGGAAGCAGCAGTCGCACATAAATCATTGCAGTTTCTGTCTCTCTCTCTCTCTCTCTCTCTCTCTCTGTCTGTTTTTCTGTCTCCCTCTTTTTTGGATACGCTTAGGGAGAGAAGAGTCAAAGAATCTGCTCGGTTCCAAGTTCTTCAAGTCATCGTCATCTATTCATGGAATCTGTTTGGTTAGCTCGCCGATCTCTCAGCGGATTTGATGCCAGATGCCTGACAATAAAAGTATCTTTGGAAATGACAACATATGACAGTTGCTTTGTCTACGAAGCAAACAAAGCGAAGAGACCACCAAAGTTTTTATTGAGCAGCGATTGAACGCGATATTTGTTGTTAGTTGTTGCAGTTTTCAATCACATGGAACCGCCCTTGGCCCTTGGCTCGTCAGCCTGAGCAAATTGCACTTGCCACAAACGAGAATCGAGAAATTACCCCCTCCGAAGTGAAGTGAAAGAAGTGTTTGCCACTTGAGTCAAGTTCGGGTTTGAGTGCAACTTGTTGTTGCGGGTCGAATGAATCGGGCCCAGTTAAGCTTACTCGGCACGTGTCACGCCCTTGGTTTAGAAAACAGCCTTTAAAAACAACAACAACAACTACGTGAACACCAACACAAAAGCCAAGTAAATTTAATTAAATTATCTCAAACACGTGTTTGACCAAATGCAACGATTTTGCGAAACAATTGAGAACAGTTTAAATATTTACAAAGCGCTTGCTAAACGTCGTCAAGGGGGTTTGGCGGAGGGTTATGCTTCAAACGAAACAAAAAAAAAAGGTTCAGTTTACATAAGAGAAAAACACCATATTATTCTTTCAGCTTTCAGTTTTTGTTGAGAACTTTGAAAAAATATTCTCACAGCTCAAGTCAAGGTGTTTGAACTTTTTCGCACATCTCAACTGTGTTGCACTTCCCCAGTTGCTTATCACCCGAGCAGAGACCTGTTTCTCTCTTTCTGCTTCTCCAGCCGATGGCGACAGCTTGGCAAAAAAAACAAAAACCAAAAGAAACAAAAATATGCCCATTTCATAAATATTTACCAGTTGTTTGGACTCCCAGCGATCGCAGCGTCTGATAAGTTGAAGAAGGGAAAACAACTTTGAAGCATGCCATAAATACGAAATTGCAGGCCAAATACGCGTATTCGATCGCATCCAAATCAAATCGTGAAAAATCTTATGAAAAATGCGTTTCTGCAAATACATTCAATTTGGGGACAAAGTTCATTAGCTTCAGGCAGAAACCTGCCAAAATTGGTTTGACTGTTGAAGTTTCAAATAACTTTTGGCCAACAGATCAAAGTTAGCCAAAAATCAGTTATTAATTTTTTAATGGTTCTGTTAATCAAATATCTAATAAAGGAGTTATTTATAACTTACCAAGTATAAGTTTTTCTTTTGAAATAAATTATAAGTTCAATAAGATAAACTGTTAAATTTAAATTAACTAATTTACGGAGAAAGAGAATCAATCATAATTGATTATCTTTAGGAAGAGACTTTAATTTGACTCCAATTATTCTCAAATACATATTTTAGTTGGAATATTAGTTTAAGCTGTTAAGTGACCATGAAGAAAGATGAAAAATTTTAACAAAATATGTTATTTGTTATACTGAAAACTAAAAGACTAAATAAAAATTAATCAATAATAAATACTTTTTAATATCATTGTTATAATTTTTTTGCCTTCCATATTTTATTTATTAGGTCGCCTCTCATCTCATCTCGTCGAAGAGTTGAGTTTAAAACTGTAATTTTCGTTTAAAATGATTATTAAATTATTTAGGGCACATTCGGGGCAAGTTTACGATGTGCCTCATGCATCTCATTTGGGTTTAGTGGCACCCGCTGGGAACGGACGAATGCAGTTGAAGTACACATGTGGAGGAAGGAGAAGAGGGATCATGGAAGGGGGAAGTGAGAGTGTAAACATGCGTGCGTGTGAGGATCCTCTGGAGAACTACAAAAACGCGAAGTGCTTGCATCATGCAATGTGGCGACTCGTCGGGGGCAGGAGGACATCGTTGATGATGTTTTGGGGCTGATGATGAGGACGACGGCGATGGGGAACGGGAAACGTGGCTGGGGAGACATCGCACGACACATTTACTAGATTAATTAGCTCATTTACAGTTAACAATGTTCGTGTTAATTTCAACGAATTAAATGATAACATCACCGTTCGCCTGTAGACTGGACCCCATCCCCATCCCATTCCTATCCCTATCTCTTTCCATTTTGCGCCCACGCCTCAAGTGACATGTCACACTTTCGACCACGGAATGGATGGCGGCCCAAATGCTTGTTGACGCTAATGTCACTATTTACGGCCTGTTGCACAGTCGGGGGTGATACTAACGCTATCGATGCCTCATCGTCGTGTCGGAGTGTCGGAGCTGGTCCGCTATCGAGGCTCGATTGTTGCGATTTGCATAATTTGAAGTAGCTCTCGGTCGAGGTCTCTCGTATCCGTCTCTCGTCTCTCGGGCACACCCAAACGGCAAACGCCCAGCTCGTTTGTGCCCCTTGCAGCGGCAAATATAATTTGACTTCATTATGCGAACAGTTGTGCCTTTAGTTTTGGTAATTTATTTCAATTTTTTTCTCTTCTCTGCCGTGGCGATAGATTACAGCGGCTCGTCCTGTCCCTGTCCCTGGCCCTCGTGCGAGTCCTGAGCGTTGTCATCCCTGCAAAAAAGGGGTTAATGTGAGCTCGACTCTCCGATAGACGTGAAAATGTTAATTTGCGAGCAAGTGTGGACAAAAATTTGGTCATATGCGTTATTTGTAACTGTAATTTGTGTTTATTGTCTACTGAATGGCAACTTCCAGTCGAAGGTCCTGGTCTTGGTCCTGGTCCAGGTCCTGGCTCAGCTGAGCTGAGGCTGAGCCCGAGCCCAGTCAGGAGACGGCCAAGTAAAATTACACGTAAATAAAAAACTGTTTGTCAAAATAATATAACCAACTTCCAGCTGTGTGTGTGTGTGGATTTCTATGGCATATCCTTACGGTATTCATAATTAATATTTGTGAAAATTTCAAGACTCATCATTAGACTGCAGTGGCCCAAAGTGCAGGATACATTGCCGACTCCCAGGAGAGCAACCTTTTGGCCATTTAGTGCCGTCCAGCACAGCAAATAACAAATAACAAACAACATATAACACATAACACATAACATAACGGTACGACGTGGGCTTGGATTTGTGGGCGTGGCTTCGCAGAAGTCCAGCCGCACCTTTCTCTCGTCCTCTACTTGTCCTGTCTGTCTGTCTGGCTGTCTCAAGACCCAGCCTAACAATTCTAAGGACTCATTTGAGCTGGGATATTGGCACTTTTCATTCTCCAAACCTCTTTCAATATGCGTCTCAGTCTCCGTTTCAGTTTCAGTGTCAGCTTCAATCCTGCATCCTTCGTCCTTTATCCTTTGTTTATTTGTTTGTTTTTTGTTGGCAACAGGATCACTTAAAGCACATAACCATGCATATAAATTTGATTATTATTAAGTCAAGCACATTAGTTGGCATTTCTAATGAAGCCCCCGGCACGTCCTTTGTCCTCTTTGTCCTTCACCAAATGGTCAGCCATTTTGTTAGTGCATGTGTGTGTGTGAAAGCTAATTTATAAATACTCATCGTACTCAGGTTTATGGTTTCTCGTATTAAAATATTTAGCACACTTCTTGGCAGCCAACTTTTGAAAAAGCCGCCCGCCTGTGTGAGGTTTTAATTCATAATTTATGCGTCCTCAGGGCGACAAGCAACACACACACACACACTCACACACAAGCATTCGCAGTTCCCCACATGTGTTTGTGGGTGTGAGTACGGGAATGTATTTTAATAACCTTTAAGCAGCTGTCAATGAACAGAGGATTTTTAAAGCCAAGTAGAACTCAAAAAATGTTTGTGCCATATTATGTTTAGACCACTGACTGATTTGAGTATTCATTTTGTGCTGATTAACCGCTTAAATGTCAGCTCTAAACGACCAAGCACTTGCTAACTTAACTTTTAAGCAGGGATTAAAACCCTAACCGAAACCGTAACCTTGAACCGGTAAAAACCGATTGAAATTTAAAACCGTAACTGAAACCGTAACCGAACAAAAATATTTATAATATAAAATATAAAACTGTGTAAACCGAAATAACCGTTTAGTAACCGTTTCATTTATAACGGTTAATTTCGGTTTTTCATAAAAATAAATATATAAAAAAAAATTTAAAAAAGTTTTATTTTTGATTGTTATTTGAAAAATTGCAAATAATAGTTATGGTGTAACTTTTAAATACATGTTTTATTTTTAATTTTTATTATAAAAATTTAAACAACAATTTAGAAATAACTTTAAACGAAAAATTTTGAACTGTTTCGATATTTTCCGACTCATAAGTCTTGTTTGCAATCTCTGATATTTTGATATTAGTTTTGTATTTTATTTTATTTTATTTTTTATTTTTGCCTATATACTTATTATTATCATAATATTAATATAATTATATTTTTTCAAAGTAATTTTTTTTTGTGAACCGAAACCATACCAGTATTTCAAAACCGAAACATACAAAAACCGGTTCACCGTTACGAAATCTTTATTTAAAGATTTTGCGTAACCGATAACTCAAAACCTAAATGCGAACATAACCGAAACCGTAACTGAAACCGATATTCGTTTCGGTTTTAATCCCTGCGTTTAAGTAATATTTGACATGTAACTACTTGCGATCGATATATTACTAAAATTTAGTAATGCGCTTTGGATTAAATATTAATATTTGTTGATATTTAATGCAGCTTTCTGTTGACCCCGCCCAAATGCAGGGCTAGTCAGTCAAGGGCTAAAGCTATATTTGACCATTATGTATAAGACAACATTAAATGCTAGTTCTATTCGATTTTTTGACATATTTAAAAAAATAACATGGAAATTGAGATACTAGAAATAGTGTACTTTAAAAGATCTGTGAAATCTTTTTCTGTTTCATACCATAAGAATAATTCTGAGACGAAACATGCGAAATGTAAGTAAATTAATATATGGAAATTGAGCAACACAATCAGCTAAGTACTGGACAACAGTACGTAGAAATTATGAAGAGGCGGTTGACTCAGAAATGGCCAGTAAAATGAAGCCATTCCGATTCGATGTTCGGCTTAGCGATTTCAATTATCGAGCTCGTATCGGGGGGATGCAACATGGACATGCGACCGCCGATTAGCACGTGCCGCTCGTTCGAGCTGCACCTCCCCCGCCGTGGAGCTGGCTGTGCGCCACGTGACCTAAATGAGCCCGGGAGCAGTATCTGAGAATAAACATAATTACGGCTACGAAGGGAAGCCACGGGATGCAACGTAACTGGCCGTAACAGGCTAAGGCCAATCTGATAAACGTCGCAAATCGGCAAACACGCAACTAGATTTGTCATCATCAAACAAAGTGGGCGTGAAAATTGCGGATGATACCGGAAGAACGGAAGGAAGGAAGCTTGTCTCGTACTATATACAGCTTCCTGGCCGGATGCAATCATGTCTGGGCGTGTGCCAATTGCCAAAATGGCATTGTGATTATTTGCCTTTCCCAGGAACAAGAGAAGAGAAGAGAATGCAGTTCCAGATAATAGTCATAAAAATGATACAGAGATGTGGCATATGCTCATCGTCTCCACTAAATCAAAGGTCATCATGCAGCACAATCTTAAGAAGGGATTATTAAATAAGTACAACATCTCAAGGCTGTAAGGCAGGCGGACAGAAAGACTGGGAACGGAGTTAGACATATTGTATTTGGTACGTTGTCCTTAGAGTATTACTTGCTCTCTGATTCATATGCAATTCGCGTACTTCACTTACCTCACTGTATTCCAGTTTGACCATCACGTAGCTGGCAGACGAGATGGCATTGTCCGCATTCATTACATTTTAATTTGAAGGATTTCTTGATTCCACGGCATTCCAGTGGAGATGTGAGCTGTCTGCTCTCTGTTGCGTCCCTGTCAAATGTTTGGTCCTGGCACTTGCTATTCATATTGTTGCCAAGAAACTAATCATGTCCCAGCTGCCATGCATTATTTTGTGCACATTTTCTGATTGCAAAAATCACCGGAGTAATCAGCAAAGTGCGTGAGTACTTCGAACTAGGAAAAAACCCACATCTCATCTTCATTCTCATTCAGTCAGGAAACTGGCCTGGCATCGCTTTTGTTTTCCATACCTAAAGCAAATCGAGCGCACTCGACATTAGGAAACCCTGTGCTCAGGCACAAGGTGTCAAATAACCGATTTGAATCAAATTTGGTAAGAATTCATAAGACAAAAGAATATTCAATTTATCGAGTCGAGGTAGCCCTAAAAACTTACAATTTTTTAATATTACTCAATAATTATTACCAATCGTTCCTTTTAATTGCCATAAGTTGAAATGTACTAATTTCAATATTAAAATTAACTTATTTAAAATGTTTGTTTAAATTTAAAAATAATATTTAATAATAAGAATAATAAACATTAAAGTTACTTAAAGCTTTAGTATGCACTTTTCGATCGGAATATGACTCGATCTAATCGGACAATCATAGTGAATTTTCCATTCACCCTTCTTGATGCTTTCGCCACTCGCGTGGACTGCCGTCCACAGTGATACAATTTTATTTTTTTGATTTCCAAAAAGAAGAAAATAAAATTAGTCAAAAAACCGAAACTGACTGGTATAACTACATGTTGCGGTAACTAATCGGCTTAAATAATTTCGATGTTTCGGTTTCGGTAATTAATAAGTTTGGTTTTAGTTGCGTTAACCAATTTTAAACAATTAAAACCGATTGACAGTTGGCGATTCGGTTAAGTTTTTAATCCCTGATTGATACAATAAATATATCAAGTCAGATCCAGTCTAAAAATGAGTAAAGGGTATCGCATAGTCGGGTTTTTAGGTATAAAATAGCTCTACCATTTTGTGTGCAGTGCAATTGGCAGGTGTTGACCGCTCGCATAAGTTAAAATAAACTAAAATAAGCTAAAAATAAAAAGAAATATGCTGAAAATCAAGCTATATTCAAATGCAAGAAAACATGCAAAATCATTAGGTATTTAATTAAATTAAATTAGTTAACAATTCATCGATTTCATAATTTTTTTTCCTTACTTAAGTATAATTGGTTTTTTTTGAAAAAGACACTTAAAAAAAAATATAATTAAAAAACAAACAATTTTGACGAAAAAAACAAACATTAGCATAAATTTGTATTTAAAATTTGTTAGTCCATTTTGTAGCGCAATTTTGTGTTAACCACGGCAATGAGAGCATTTGAATGGCAAATAAAGCAAGGGACTCAAAGTGATTATTATTCCCTGCGTCTTTAAAGTCGAGCATCTCTGTCCAAAAGTTGACAGTGTCATTAATGTGATCCCACTTGATCAATTTGTGATTTCAAATCATCAATGAAATCATCGTGAAACATTTTTTTCTTATAAAATATTTATTAATTCATTTATTGCTAGAATATGCTATATGAACTTTAAAATATGCTAGATTTTTAACTATAAGCTATTTGCAAATTTTATAAGCTATTTCATTCTAATCTGGCAACACTTGTGCACTGTGCAAAGCAACCGAATGGATAAGCCCGAATTATAACTTCAGTATTAATCCCTTTTTGAAAATCTATAGAAGTGTAGCTTGAATATTGATAAAAATGAGGGGCAAGCCAATAAATCACAACACTGAGTCCAGTTTGAAGACTTCGAAATCGAATTCGAGCTTAGCACTTAGTACCCATGTCCCGTAGATGTCCAGGCACTTTGTCCCAGGTCGGCTGTCAAACATAATCACCTTGATCCGCAAGTGCCCCTGAAAACGACAAGAACAGAAGGCAACACCCTCTGCTCATCAGAGTGCAAGTTTTTTATACCGTCTGTCTGTATGTCTGTCTGTCTGTCTCGGAGCAAACGAATCTATTCTCAAAGGAAATTTATGCCGTTTGTCTCTGTGTGAATGAAATATTTTATTTTGGTTTTTATTATGGGTCGGCCCGCTTTTCGGTTTTTAACACATTGTAGAGCATTTTTGTAATTTCAACACGTTGTGGCCAACAAGCAGACGAGCAGACGAGCAGATGAACAGACCAACAAGCCGAGGGATGCTGCGGCACATCGAAAAGTTTTGGCATGCCCCAAAATGTTGTTCAAATGCTGCGAGTATTCGCCAATGTCCACATCTCGGACACAAATGATTAATGTGCTCACCAGCAACTGTTCAACTGCTCAGCTTCCCAAATAATAAATTGTTTTTATCCTCCTGTTTTTCCTACTAAAAAACAGGAAAATACGGCGTATGAAAACTGCCTGTCACCATTTGCAGAAACGATTTTATTTAATCTTTTGCCATAAACGTGTGCAAAATTCAAAAACATATGTATGTATGTATGTTTATAATATTCGACTTGTATTCTTTTGTATTAAGCCTGCACTCATCTACCTCCTCAGATGTTTGTTCGTTATAGCTTCCAAACTAAAACTGATTCAGATATAATTAAAAAGTGTTTATCGAAAATTGCTTTTACTTGATACAAAATAAGTCTGACACGGGAACAAACTGCGTTTACTTGACAGTAATTAAAAAACAACAGTTTGCGCAATGCGCAAAAATATCCCGCTTCTTTGTATCTAAAATTAATTTGTGCGTTGTGCAGATATGCAAACTTTTTTGTTTTCTCATTTTTGCGAAATTCATTCATGTCAGAAAGTTGAAAGTCAGAGATTTTTTGGGAACTGAAAATACTTTTTTTACTCGAGAAGAGTTTTTTTTTAGAATATATCATTTTTGTCAAGCAAGTAAGAACGCTATAGTCGATTTCCTGACTATGCAATATCATATTACTCAATTTATATATGTATTTATTGTATCAATGCATTTTTACCTCCAACGGAATATATAAATGGCTATTTTCTTACTTACACGGGCTATAAAAGATATGTTCCACATACCAAAAAGCGAAATTTGATTTTATTAATTTTATTTATTTATTTTTAAATTTTATTTATGCTGAATAAATCAACAATAATGTTTTTGATTTTATTTATCATTGTTATACAAATATTAATCTCCTTATTTTTATGCAAGTTTATTTATTTTGATAAAAATTATGTTTTCTTTTAAAAATTCTTTTTTGAATATTCGATAAAACGCTTAAAATAATGATATTTTTTGCCGATGTATTGCAAACTAGAATTCTTTTTAGCCGATGCTTTGGTTTTGATATTAAACTGGAACTGGAACAGCTTTGTTTTAAATGTCTATGACTATTATACTGTATTATATTGTCTAAGTGTCGGGGCACAGCGTGTACCACAGTCGAGTACACTCGACTAGATAAAATTGATTGAAAAAGCTTCCATTGATCGGACTTGTTTGCGGATGAAAGCTGGAATGAAGTAAAGAAATGAGGAGCAAAATAACAGCTCGATTCGGATTCATTACTGAATATGCTGTGTTATGCAACGCCCGATTTAGAGTCAGATTCATAGTTGTTTAAATATTCAATACGACTTGAATGTTTTTTGACTGGTTTTCGCTTAAAATGTGATGCGTTGGACAATTTGTTGTTTTAAAGGGACCCGCTTTATCGGTGTATATACAAATTTGTAAAAAATATACTACTCGTGTTGAGCATTTTATAATCGAATTATAAAATCACATAATAGCTTAAGATGGAAGCTAAAAGCAGCCAGCATGTAAATCGATTTATTAATTAATATTGCGTCAATTAATAATCAAGATAAGAAAATGAATTTCTGGTATTGAACTGGTTTCGAAATTTGAACATAATAGCTCATAAACTAAGTAGACCATAAATTTTTATCAAATTTCTTCCTCTTTTCATACCGTTTATATACTTTACATAAACACATATTTCATCAGTGTTTTTTTAACAAATTGCGGATTCCAACCCATTTAAACGCATTGAAAATTTCAGCGTGTCCTGATAATAATCACAATTTTAGTTGTGACGAGACAATATTCAGCATATAAATTTGACCCAAGTAAGACAAATTGTATCTGTACGTAAGCACTCTCAGATAATAGAACATAGTCATAAAAAAAGCATTTTTCAAATAGGGACATTGCATTTCTGCTCATTCCAAATTATGCAAGAGTATTGGTAAAAATTTATATTTAATGTTTTTGTTTTTGTTTTAAAAAACTGGATTTTTTTAAATTTTTCCATTTATCTTTGTTTAGCTCATCTTGAGAAAAACAATTGTTTATACTGTTAATTCGAGATTTTGAGTTTAACTGATTAATGTTGATTGTAACGATATTTTCTGTATTTATAACAATGTAATAAATTTGATATGATATTCTATTTGATATTTTTTCCAGTGTCAGAATTAATACTTTCTGTCGAATACTCATTTCTGCTTGTACCTGAGCTCTCAAACTACATAGAACTTGTCGATATAATTTTATTTACTCTCAACTGCAGACAAAGAGTGAGGTTATTGCCCGCAACAGCATGGGAAGCAGTTTGTGGTAGAGAAGCAACGAATAAGGTCAGCGAAAATAAATTCAACACTCAACGCACACTCAAAAGAGCCACACTTGGCCAACTTGCGAGTTTATGAAAGAATAAGCTTTTCAATGCTTTTAATAAGACGAGAGAGCTTCACGTGGATGAGCCCCCAATCCAAGAGCCCTGAGCGAGTTCAGACAAATAAAAACAAACAAAATAAATATGACAAAAAGTAAAACCAAATCGAGTTTGACAAAATCCCCAAATAAACCAAGTTAACGGGCGACTTGTTCAGATCTTGTTTAGCGAGTTTCTATATTATCATTTAAATGGGGATTTTTTTCAGTATTACTTTCTGGCGATATGGAAATGTTTTTCGTACGGTCTATCTATCTCTATATCTAAGAATCAGCGATAGAATCCCCAGTCAATGAATGCCTATGGGGTTTACGCTACTTCCATATACCTATAATCCCATTTTCATTTTATAACTCGAGTTCTTCTGGCTTTTGTCTTAGCTGCGGGGCATGGCCTGGGCGGGAGCCGAGTCTGGTTTGCGACTTGGAAGTTGCTTCTTCTTATAATTCGCACTACGTCAGCTCGATAAATTTCCATATAAAAGTGACCTACGTCGGCATCGTAAGTTTAGTCGTTTTGGAACTTTACTTGTCGCTCCACGTTCCACGTTCGTCGCCTGAGTCTTTCGTTCTGTGAGTCGCCGCACCTTCGGAACCTGCTGCTGATCATCATCGCTAATAAATATTGTGTGTGCTTGTGCTTTGTAATCCTATAGTTAGATCTGTGTATAGAAAGCAGCTGGGCAACATGAAGTACGCAATCATCGCGCTCGCTCTCTTCGTCGTCGTGCACGCCGCTTCCGGTAAGTTCGAGGTGTTTGCCACATGCGTCACTAAGCAGACAATAAAGTCAAGTTAGTAGTTAGTTAGTTAACTGACTACTGGCTTCAAAATTTGCAATTACATCATCGTCTATTAGTAACGCATTTTGCCTACTGAACAAACAAAACAAACACGATGTTTTGTTATTATCATCTTCGTCTTGATTCCATTCGTTATTAGCATCTCTCAAGACCTGTATGCTAATGTGTTTATTGAAAATAAAAATACAAGAAATAAATAAATAAAAACAATTAAATAAAAATGACTGCGTAAAACACAACAAATGGTTTAGGGACCTGTATTTCAAAAATATTCATGAGAAAAAGATAATTAGCGAGTACTGAAATGGCATTGTATGTCAAGTTTTTGCCTGTAATGCTCAAGTCTTTAATTAAAATCAAATAAAATTTAAACAATCAAAGAACAATGTTCTATTTTAATTTCATTTCATATATACAGTTGTACTGTATAACTCAAATTTCTCTATAGCTGGAGGTAAATGAGTGGCAGTAAAATAAATAAACTTAAACCTTTTCTTTGGATAATGGTGATTCGAGTTAGGGAAGTTCGACTGTACTTGTACCTAAGCACGTACAAGTCTTCAACCAAAGTAGGTCCAAGAATATTTCGGTTTTCGATAGACTACTTATGCTGACCTTTTGTCACCTTCAATTTGAAATTGGAGAGGTACGAATCGAATAAGCTAGGTTAAGATTTTTGCAAATGAATTTGGAGTTGATTGAATATAGACTTTCTTCCTTGCTCGTACTTTTTGACCTACAAACCGATTGTCAATTACTCAATCAATCAGTCAGGCAGCTTACATTTCACGGGGTGAAGGGTATATTTCACATGTAATCTCTTAAATTAACAATCGCATTGCACTTTGAAAATCAAATCTTTCAGAGGCTGGACAGTTTGTCCCGAGAGCAGTCTACACGTTGGACTCCGAGGGTCATCCGTCGGAGGTGCATCCAGTCAGTGCCCGTTTGCTGAGACGTCTGCGCCGTCAGGTGAATTTTTCGTCATCGTCGTCCTCGTCATCGTCAAGCTCTTCAAATGGCAATGGTGTCGTTCACCAGGAGGTTACAAATTCCAGAGTGAATGATGATGGCTCCAGAGTCGTTGAAGCAACCATTGCGCACTTTCAGTGAGTGAAAATGTCCATTATTACATTGGCTTCAGTTTAACCATTTGCATTTCAGGCCCATTGATATCGCCCAACGCTTTGGTGAGGATTCGCCAACAAGCGGCTTCAGCGCCTTCGGCAATACGGCCAGTGCGGCCCCCCAAGGAACTGTCATCAGTCTTACCCAGACCACAGATGCCAAGGGTCACACTAAACAGAAGGTGAATCAACACGTTCTTGACAATAGGGGACAATGGCAGCACAAGGAGCACAGCACAACTCACTAATCCTATCCATAGAATTACGGCCTCTGGCCAATCGAAGTGTAATAAGAATTAAATTTCACAACCAGCCACATGTGCTTTCAATGGGGTTTTGCAGTGGGCGTGGCCATAACGCCCACTTGCCACTGACGGCTCCTTTGCCAGGCAGACACTTTATATGATTGCAATCAGGTTGCTCCTGCTCCAGCTCCTGCTCCTGATGCCATTGCTGCTGTTTAATCTCGCAAAAAGTGCACCGCCTGCGCCACTGAGCAAAAACAATGGGAAGTGGGCGTAGCGCCAGTGTTGGTAAATGCATTCAGCACGCATTTAACCAGCCAAGCGGAATTGATGTCGCTGCCTTAACGCCCACCACCGTCTGAGAAGGCTCTTAGCGCTGATTAAAACTATGCATAGTGGATGACAAATGGCAAACTATGACTGCGACAGAAACATAGACAGAGACAGATGTAGGGGTAATGGACTCAACCTGGTGGCACGTTGCATGCAAATCAAAAGATGTTGCAGCCAGAACAAAATATGAATATGTTATTTGCTTGGGGAATTGCCCAAATCTCAACAGGTACACGCACTTTGGCACCAGAGCAGCGCGAAGCTGCTTAACCAGCCAGCAGGTTGGCCCCAGATTGCTACACAAACAAGTAAATACACTAGCAGCTGAGACATCTCGACTATAGAATACCCTAAGTGACACTTTTCGAAGGCAGATAACCAACACTCTTTGTTATTGAACGCAATCTACCATAGTCAAGCACATTTGTTAGGTATATTGAGTTCACACGAGCGCACAACTTTGAAAACTAACCAAACCAAAGCTCGTCAGCCAGATACCCTACAATGCACTGAAGAAGAAAATTGCTTAATCTCGCAAGGAGAATCTCTCGTAGTATGGCACAAACTACCCTCTCCAACTCATATGAGGGGTATAATAAGTCCACACGAGCGCAAAACCTCAACAGCATTCCATCTCCCTCCTGCCTTCTATCTTTCCTGCTGGCCTGACTTCCTTCCCCTTTCCGCGTGTGACATGCAAATGCTGAAAAGTTTCCTCAACTTCGCTGGTTGTCGACTTGGCGCACGGCTTTCCCAAAGTTTTTAATTATTATAATTAATTACTTTGATCTCGCCTACAGTCTTTGGTTCCTGTTCTGTTCCTGTCTGTTGTCTGATGTCTGTTGGCAGAGCTATTAATTTACTTGATTATGTTGAGGTTTACGGCTAACTCGTTTAGATGATGCCTTCTGCTTCAAGTTCCACTCAGCCCCATCCCCATCCTGGTGGCATGTGTGCTCCACGTCTTTTATTATAATTTATTCCACGTAATTTTGAAAGTGTAATGGATTTACTAGCGTGTGCATTAAATCAAACTCAAACGAGACTGCCACTTTCTTATAGACCTGAAATTTACATTCACCTGCCTAACCGGCTAACATGATACTACATACCAACTAAGCCCTGACTCAGTCTTAACTAAATAAAATTATTACCTAATCCTTAAGTTGGCTATAATTATATTTTAATTATTTCTCTTTGTTGGAAATAATGCTATTGATATGCTCCGAAATTACTCATGATCACATCACAGTTGATGATTTGATCATCCAAGAGTTGTCGGGCTGTCTAACTGTCTCTAAGTTGCTCGAGTCCGACACAAAGTATTCAAAGAAGTAAAGCCAAAGAATTTGATGAGTAAACAACATTAGATAGACTACAACCATTACAAAGTTTATTTTATTACTCAGGGAGACTAAAAGCATAAGCACATTAAAATAAATAACTTCAGTGTTTATTATTCGCTTGAATTTAATTAATGACAAGATTAATTCGATAGATGAAGAAAATATACTTCTTTATATGTATATAGTATGTATATTGTATAAGTTTTATGCATTACAAAGACAGTGCATGAAAGGTCAAATATTTTCAGCTTTTAGTTTCCAGTATATTTACAAAGTAAAGACAATTAATCTTAATTTATTTTGTGTGTTTTTTAAATAAATTCAAATAAATTATTATTTGCATGAACGTGACTCATGTCTATTGGTATATAGTTTCTATCCTAAAGAAAGTAACTGAAATATATGCATCGCAAGTCACTGTGACGCTAGTGACGAAATCATCACGAAGGGTTCGAATGTCGACCAGCAATGTACACAGGAAGGACGTAAAATTTACTACCACTGTCCGATCAAAAAAAGTGCGAAAAAAAAATTTTCAAAAATATGTTTGCTAGTATTTATTATAATTTTCTATCCTAAAAATCCTAAAAATTACGATTTTAACCCCTTTTTCCTACTTTTCACACGAAAAGTGGCTTTTTTGCAGTTTTCAAAAAATTATAAGAAATACTAGCAAAAATATTTTTGAAAATTTTTTTAGCAGTCACTCTTAGAATTGTTCGAATTGTTTGAAGAATTTTTCTGCATCAAAATATTTTTTGGAAAAAATCGAGGAAAAAAGTTGAAAAATTGACTTTTTTTAAAATTCAAAATTTTTGATGGGTACTTAATGGGTTAAAGAAATTTTTGCATGATTAGAACGGGATTTAATTGAATAAAAGATTAATATAAGAAACCCGCATCAAAACATCTTTATTATACGCAAATTTGACAAATTTATGCTGTATGAAGACATTAGTGGTTCACTGTATGTAAATACGGGAAAGTAAAGAAGAGAAAAAGTAGAGCGCTGAATTGCTGTTGATCCGACGTTAGGCGGGGGCAGGACTGTGGGAAAAGGGGGAATGAGAAGAGAGGCATTGTGATGGAACTGTCATGACCATAGCGGCTGAGGAGAAAACCCAGCGAATGCTCAAGCAATGGGGCAATACGCGTACGCAAAAAGCGCATAGCGTCGCTCGTGTTCTGAATTTTTATGAAACGAGATTGGCGGCGGGACAAAAAGCGGGCCACAAACTTACTGATTGATGGGGAGTCAAGCGGAGACAACTTGTAGCTGGGGCATGGAGCGCAACAAATTAAGCAACTTGTGTGGTCCGGGCCACCGCAGAAGACGCCACCTGGCCAGAGAGTGGCCGCCGATACACCGACACACCGATCCACCAATGCAATGCCAAATTCAGTGCACAAAACTGAACGCCGACTGCCGCCGGACACGAGCGCCGATTGCGATTGCGTTTGCGATGCCGATGCCAATGACGATGGCGATGGCGATGGCGATTCCAACGCTGGCCAAATGACATTTTATTGGCGGCTAAGAGCAAGACGGCTACGTTTTTGCTATTTAGAGACATGAAAGCAGCGGCGGGTCCTCACATGGATAATTGACAACAGTTAATTCCGTTGACTGAGCGAGAATTTAATTATTGGATCGATGTTTTGCTCGATGCTGTCCAGGAATCTCGGTGAGCGGGCAGCCGATGCAGCTTCAAATCAGCTTAAGGGCAATCTACGGGAATACAAAAATAAAAAAACATAAACAAAGCGGTCAAAGCTGAAGAAACAATGCAAAAAAAAGTGGTTTTCAAATCAACAAACGTCAACGAAAATCGCCTGACAAATTTTTGCCATTTCAGCAAAGCCATTCAGGATGAACACAGATGCAGATGCAGGAGCAAAAATTATTTCCCTGGATCTGACGCGGAAAAAATAAACGGAAAACACACCAGAAAAAGTCAAAGTTGCTTTTTGTCGTCATCATCGGAAGCGGAAGCAACAGAAGGCCAAAGCATTCTGACGAGCCGCTGACAAGGTCGAGGATGAGAACGGAGGCGTCCACTGATGGTTCACTGATGGACAGGCTTGCCTCGCAGGCCATGGCAATGATTTCAGTTGCCTGTTGACTTAAATCGTTTAGGTAAAGTTAAACAACTTGTACCCTTAATTGTTAAACAATCCGGCAATCTGTGTGCGATAAATCCAGGCACTGTGATGGAGTCGAACTGACTGATGCTGGAATAATTGATGAAGAGCTCAAACGGAGTGAAAGGAGGCAGCAACAGGAGCAACTGGAAATGCATACATAGGTAAATGATGAAGGCTAAAAAAGCAAGGCAAATACTTAAAATCTGACTAGCAGTATCTACTATATTCCACTAGTTTAAAGCCGGTTTACTTTCCATATCTCAATGTGAATCGCACTTAAAATTCATTCTTAGAATCGAAACTGTTTTTTTGTATTTAACATTCTTATAAATTTATTTTTAAAATAAAGAAAAATTTATATGATTTTTATCGATCATAAAAGTTGATTTTATAAATCTGTCTATAATCCTTTCGCTACGTACATATAAGTATTTCTTATTATTTATTGCACAAGGCAAAGCTAATTACCGAAATACAATTTTAGCTTCAATAGAGTGGATACAAAAATTTCATATACTTTATTTATTTTTATTTATTTTATTTATTTGATTCCTAGCGCTACAAGACAAGTCTTATAAATTAAGCCGCTAGTCATACTTAAATTTAAGATTAAATTCAAGTTTTGGAAAGAAAAATAGCTTAGGTTAAACAATGTAAATGAAAAATCAATTCTTATAATTTTTAAAGCTATTATTACTAATAGTTTTAATTCTTAAGGTTTTTTTTTTTTTTAATATACATATTTTTTTTAATATTATTATTTATTTAGTTTAATTTCTAAGGTGTGTAGTGAGTTTTAGTATTATAACAGAACAAACTTTAACTATTAGTTTTGATTTTAAAAGTTTGGTTATTTGATTGATATATTGTAGGTATGATTAGTTTAGTTTTGAAGGTAATGGTGGTAGTTTGTTCCAATTAAGAGCAGCAGCAATTAAAAGATGTTTGATTAGAACAATCTAAATCCAATATGCACAATTAAATAAAGAAATTTATTGATATTTATTTTCCACCCTTAAAAGCAGCAGTTTCTAAGATATCGTTTCAGTTATAAGCTACTGCAGTTAGTCAGTATAAATAAATAAATACATATATCTATAGTTCATATTAGAAACCTATATTATTTAGATAATATGGTTTTATGAAATGGAATTCATAAACAATTATTTTGGTTGGTTAAGTTTAATTAACGCTGTTAATAAACCCTTTTGTACAGTATGTGCACTTCTAGTTATTTGATATTTTTTGGGCAGTTTAACGAACGATGAATGCATCCCTTTCTTCAAACCTTAAAGGGTTGAAACTGACCCAAAAGTACAGCTTCCAGCTACCATATCAACATACTAGCATGCACACCACACACATTTTCATACATATGTCTACTAGAACGGACTTGGATTTCGGTTGACGGCCCCGGGGGAATTTCTATTCATCCATCTACTCGCAGGCGGAATGGTTTACAATGCAACGAATGAAAAAGACAAGAAAAAATGTGAAATATAAACTCGAATTTTAAGTTCAATGAAGCTGGACACATTTGGAGACTCTGAAACTTTGGCAACATGCTGCTATACTATCAATTAAATTCAATGGATAGTTCTTAACAATGCACTTAAAATATAATTAACATTTATTTCGTGAAACCTTAATAACTTTAGATTTTAAAGAAATCCCCATAGCTGCGCTTTAATAAACGCTCAGTGCGAAGCTTTTTCGTTGACCATTTGCTGTGGCCGTGAGCATGAAGAAGTGAGCGCGCGTCGATAAAGCAGTGCAAACATACCGTATGTTCTCTTTCAATTTGCCTGCTCTCTTATGCTCGCTCTTGGCGTTTGCTCGCAGCTGCTTCTTATTGGTGCACTCGCTAAAGGAAAATCTAATGGCCACAGCCCATTTCTGGCTTGCACCTGTCCTTAAACCAAACTATACTATGCAAATATGTGATAGGGTATACTAGGGTAGTAATTAAAAAGAATGATTTTTAATTTTATCCATTCATTAATTCATTAGACTCATAAATCTGAAGTTTACTTCCCAGCGGATTTTTTCTATTTTGGGTCCATCAAAATTTGTTTCCAACATTTTTATTTATGACGCCAACTTTTTTGCCTTTAGTAAAAAAACCTATTTATAAGTACAAAAAAAGGAGGAAATGGATTAGATTTTTTTTATTTGTATATTTTATGTATATACATATCATTCGCGTTAGGGTTCAACAATGGCAATGGTAAAGGTATTAAAATTAAATTCATTTTTCTTCTCTGTGCGCATTTAATTGAATTGTCGACAAAAAATTTCCACTTTTTTAACAAAAACAAAACAAAATTTCATTGTTTGCATATTTAATAAAGCTAATCAAACACGTCGACTGAAGTGCCTCACGCCCAAGTACCCCTCCCCTGCCCTTTCCCATTCCCTTCTCTCTTTCCCAATCCCTCCTGTTTTAGGGGTGTGAGGGGTTGCTCAGTGATACCTTCGCAATCGGAAGTTCCAACCGGCAACACATCAACAGCATCCATATAATTTATTGTCCGGGTCTGAGCACTGAACAGTCAAGGACGTGGACTCAGGACTCATAAAAAAGATGGAAAAACAACAACAAGAAAACTGTGAAAAACACAGCGGGAAACCACGCGGCAGTCAAACTAATTTGTTGTCATTTTTATGCGACAAAAGTGAAAACAATAATAGAATTGAACAACAACAAAAACAACAAAGAAGAAGCAAGAAAAAGAGAGAGAGAGGGAAACAGAGACAGAGGTAGAGGTAGAGAGAAAAAGACAGAGATCCTTGCAGCTGTTATGAAATATTCATTGATAGTTATATCGTAGCTCCCCCATATGTAAGTGTATGTATGTAGGTACTGGTCTGCTGGCAGTATAATAAAATCTATTATAGTTTCAGATTCGACTTTGTTAATTTGTTTGAATCTAAAACAAATATTTTATGATCTATTAACTCATTCTCATTACAATTAGATAAGTAATGTATAGATATGTATGTATAGTATAGATGCCTTTCTTTTACGAATCACACATTTCGTCAAGTTATGATGGAGTTTTTTTGTTCTCTCCAACTCATATCGACATCGGGTGAATACAGTACACATTATTGTAGTATAATTAGAGCTTTTATTTCCAACAGAAGCCATTGCTATTGTTGCCGACTGTAAGCAAAAGCGTCAGGTACTGTATCTTAAATTTTCCGTGCCCTTACTCGCTGATTATCGTATCTAATTTCATGTATTGGATATTGATTTTGTTTTAGCACGTCTTAATCAGCTGGCATAGTTATTATATTTTAATTTCGTAAATTTAAACAGTAGGCGCAAAAACACAAAATGACGCAAGAAAATGCCACCAAATGTGGCCGAGTAATTTGTTCGACGGCAACAGTCACACAGATAAATCTAATCAAAATCTGCCTCAGACCTGATATCCTTAAAACTTTTTGTATGACCAGATTTTCCTTATTTTTTCTGGTCACACTACACATTTGGTATATCAGCTGCTCGTTAAAATCAAAATCTTATGAACATTTAATCTTGATGTCGACGGTCTCATGCGGCCAAAGTACGGAGATGTTCTTTTGAACTAAAAAAAGCCCTTATTGATAATCATAACATCGAATTTATGTTAATTTAACATTAATATTAAATATTAATATACCATTAATAAAACCCGGGACCCATGACACAACTGGAACTTTAAATAAAAGAAGAATTTAGTTGTTTTTTAGGAATGTATATCTTTAGAAATGCTTAAGATATTTTTAATTTGTGGGAGCGTGGCCAAAATCTTAAACAAACTTGAACTGCTTGCAATATAGACGTACCTACATACCAAGTTTGAAGTCTGTTGCGGATATGACTATATCGACTCGGCTGTTGATGCTGATCAAGAATATCTGGGGTGCCACAGGAATCGCTTTCGCTTGAATTTCACTTAAATTTCATACAAATTTGAGTGAAATTCAAGCGAAAGCGATTTTGTGGCACCCCCGTATATATACTTTTTTGGGTCTGCCATGCCTCCTTCTGCCTGTTACGCACTTGTTCTTTTTGTTAAAAAGTTAATAGATCCCTGTACTTTTTTTAGGTATGGGGTCTAAAAATTTTTCTTTGGCATTATCCCACTTAGACCAAATAAACACCAGTCCATCCTCAAATATGAGCTATCAGATATACACAACTGGCCAAATTAATAAGTACACTCTTTCTTCTACTAAACAAGATATTTTAAGTCAAGTCTTCACAGTAAAAAAAATATATTTGGAAAGGTCATATGAATTTCTTTTAAATGATGCATAACAGGCACTTATTGTATGAAAAAATTTATAAAAAACATAAGCGAAAAGATTTTTGAAAATTTTTTTTTGCAGTCATTTCTTAAATTGTTTGAAGAATGTTTTTGCTTCCCAACATTTTTTTTAAAAAATCGAGGAAAAAAGTTTGAAAGTTGACTTATTTTAAAATTTGAATATTTCAATGGGTACTTAATGGGTTAAGAAAAGTTATGCATCATTCAAACGGAATTAAGATGACCTTTCCAAATATATTTTTTTTACTGCGATGACTTGACTTACAATAGCTTGTTTATTAAAAAAAAGAGTGTACTTATTAGTTTGGCCAGTAGTGTATATGTACATGAATACAAAATATATGAGTTCTTGATATGGTGTACTGGGCCCCCTAGAAAAGCACAACAGCTTTTTGTAATCCCTGAAAACTGTAAAGTTTTTGATTTATAACAATATTGTGTAAGGGGTGCGATATCTGAAATATTTCTTAATTTTACAGAATTATTTTCGAATTACAAGTATTCGCCGAGCTCATAACATCCCCGTTTCCATTATAGCCACACCCGCCGAATGCTTAACCGATGCTTATCCCAATTAGTGGAAATCAAGTGAAAAACAGCAACCGCATAAGGAGCCAAAGTCAACAAATGCTCGCAATTAGCGCAGCCCACAAATTTTGAGTGTCAATTCACAAGTTTGAGTTGAATGCGAATATGATGGAGGCGGGGAACCCGGATAACAATGCTGGTCATAGTCACAGTTACGGAGCAGCCCTTAACCGGATGCTTCTGCTGGATTCGCGCATATGGACGAAAATTGATGATGTGAGCAAGTGCCACGTAATCAATTTAACAGCGCCTCATTTGAAATGCGAATTTAAGATGCCATTGTTGCAATGCATCCCTCGCACAGGGGTGAGAGTTGTCCAATCTGTTTCATTGTTGAGACTCTTCCATCTACTAGTACGAGTATGTGGACCAGCTTAAAGATCTGTAGCTATGTATGTAGATATTTGATACGCCTGAAGTCCCATTTAATTTGTTAGTTGTTTAAAATTGAAACTTTTGCCAGCTCGTTTCGTTATTTACGCCGCCTTCGGGTCGCCTTTTATGTTCCTAATGTCACATAAACAGTGTTTAATAATGCACTAACCTTCGCGTATCTTCACTAACCAAATAAGACCTGCAACCCGCCCACAAAAACAAGTCCACACACACACACACAACAACATGTGAAATGGGAGTGCTTCTTTCTGTGGAGCGGGAAATAAAAGCAGTGGGAAATGGCGGCCTCGTCGACAATGATTAATATTTAATGCGTGTGCGTTGGATATTTTTCCAGTTTGTATTTTGGGCAAATTTAATGGTTGACAGAAGACAGCAAACGTAGTGCCCAGCTTCGTCTTCAAATGGATGTCATACACTCCCCCTCCTTGGTTTGGCTTCTCCTTTTCCATTGCCTTTGCCCTTCTCGTTGTTTTGCTTAAAATTTGACTTGCAAGTTGAATTTGGCGTCGACCTTTGGGAACCCACAATATTTACCTTCACCTGCTTGCCACGCATGACTTTCTTCATTTTAAGCTGTTGAAATATTCCGTTTGACCTGAAAGCCAAATACTCCTACACCGACATCTGTTTTGGCCTCTTGCACGTAATAAACTTCCAAGCCGTTGCATATGAGCAACATCTCTGTCTTTTCGCTCATGTATGTTTTGCCCCTCATTCTCCGGGTCTTAATCACGGCTTTCATTATGCTTCCGACTTGCTGATTCCGTACAATCGCCAGCGATTACAACTCGCTCAACGAACGACGGAAGAGACCGAGAAAAAACAAGCTCAAACTCCCCCAGAGTGCAATTAGGCAGTGAACTATAAAATTTCAGTGTTTGTCTTTGCAGATACTTTCGCACAGATATCTATGTATGCGTAACATACAAACAAACACATCTTTGCGACACCCCCTGCCACGACCACCCCTCATGACAGCCACATAGGGCAATTGCTCTGTACGCATAATTGGACTTCTGTGGCCCCCGCTCGCCATTCCCGACACTTTAATGAGCTGTCAACATTTCTTACTTTTGGCAAAGGTATCTTGATACGAGTCAACGAGAGCAAACAGGACAATACCGAATCCTTTTGAATGTTAAGTTCCCTGTAAGTAAGATGTGATATACAAATAGTTAAAATATACGAAAATTTATAAAGCAAATATAAGCAATTTAAATGATTATTTAAATTATAACATTTATTGGTATATTTCCGGAATAAATTCATTTAATTTAAAATTGTCCACCATTTAAAATGGTTTTTTAATGCAAGGTTGAGAACTTCACTAAGTTAATCTTCGATGCGAATTGCATCTAAAATCAACCGTATGAATTTTTGGTGCTCCTGAAGGTAATTCATTTTTTCAAGGTATTTGAGGAGATGTGTCATACATACATAAGACAGCTGAAAAAAGCGACAAAACGAAATGTACTGGGCGAAAATATGTCGGAGGAGATATACACTACTGGCCAAATTAATAAGTACACTCTTTCTTTTACTGTAACAGCTATTGTAAGTCAAGTCTTCAAATTTAAAAAATATATTTGGAAAGGTCATCTAAATTCCGTTTGAATGATGCATAACTTTCCTTAAAACCATTAAGTACCCATTGAAATATTCGAATTTTAAAAAAAGTCAACTTTCAAAACTTTTTTTGTCGATTTTTTAAAAAAAATATTGGGATGCAAAAACATTCTTCAAACAATTTTAGGAGTGACTGCAAAACAAAATTTAAAAAAATCTTTTCGCTAATATTTTTTATAATTTTTTGAAAATTGCTTAAAAGGCACTTTTAGTCATTTTCATACAAATATATTTTTTTGAAAAAAAAGACTTGACTTACAATAGCTGTTATAGTAAAAGAAAGAATGTACTTAGTAAGTTGGCCAGTAGTGTACGTCCCGAAACAACTGTTTTTGAAAAAGGTTCTATTTTGGATTTGTCTTTTCGGTTTCGGTATCAGAACCGGTACGTAACGGTACAACAAAACAATTGTTAAAATGTTACAAAACAAAACTATGTAAGCACCATTTTTTTAGCAGTTTTTAATGAAACACGTGATTCTGTTAAATTTTTTTTATTCTTAAGCTCCAATTGATCTTAGTTTTATTTTGCAACACTGCATCTAGATATGTATTATTTCTGAGCTGTATGTTAGGGAAGTGAGATAGGTTAATAGATGACAGTTTATCGGTAAAGCTAACTTTAATTTGAAGTTTATTTAATATACAGGAAAATTATATACAGAAATCGAATATTTTAAAAATTTATCAAATCAGTACAAACGTTTTGGTTTTCGGATCTTATTAAAATGTATTTCGGTTGCGGTGCTAAATATTAAACAGTTAATTTCGGTTAGCGGTTCTGGTATTATTCCCTGATGTTGTGTTTCAATTAAAAACCATACCATATTTGCTAGGGTATTTGCTCTAGGCAGTTATATAGCTGAAGATCAAGTCCCAAAATGTCTGCTATCAATTTTGTGTATTTGGATATTAGATTTATTGAATAGCCAATTTTTGTAGTACATAAAAAGGTACTAAATGATTGACGGCATATTTCTCTCTCAACAATTGAAATGTAATATATAATGAAATGTATTTTATTGTCTTTTATTTAGGACATGCCATGCTGAGTTGGCTGGATAAACTCAGTGATAACGGCATCGGTCATGCGTCGCAGCGTATCGTTGATCTCGTCCCACTCCTTCTCCTCGGGTAGACCAAACAGTTCCGAGTAGTACCTGAGCTTGGGCTCGCTGCCACTGGCGCGGAAGGTGATCGTCATGCCGTTTTGGAAGGTAAAGGTGATCATCTGCTTGTTCGGAGAGAGGGGCAGGCGAGTCCTGCGATCCGGATATGCAGTGTCCAAGCCAGTGGTTAGATCTCGCACGCTTACCACCTCAAACTCACCGTTCAGTATGCACTTGGGATAGGTGCCGGGCAGATTGTCCTCGAAACGGCGCAACTTATCGAACATCTGAATCATCTTTGTGGGATTCTCATAGGTGAACCAGCTGCAAATGGTCGCATGGTAGCCATATGTGTCGTAGATCTCTCGCAGCTTCTCAATCAACGTCATGGTGCGAGTGCTTCGCAAGTAGCTGGCCATGGTTGCCACTTGGCAAGCCGCATTAATGCCATCCTTGTCCGGCACATTCAGGGAGAACATGTACCCTAATGGCTGCTCGAATGCGAAGAGCACCGTCCGGCCAAGTCCCTGTAGCTCTAAGGCCTTGTTGGCCAGCCACTTGAAGCCCACGTGCGTTTCGACGAAGGTAAAGCCCTCGGCTCGGGCCATGGCTGCCAGTATCTTCGAGCTCACAGCGCTGGCCAGCATCACGCAGCTCGGTACATTGGGCTTAGTGGCTCTAATCTTGTAGCTCTCCAGTGCCCACCAGCCAAGCAGAGCGCCCAGCTCGTTGCCACTGAATATTTTCCATCTGCCCTTTGGGTCGAGCTCAGCCACTGCCAGACGATCCGCGTCCGGATCATTGGCCAAAACAATCGTACAATGCTCTTCCTCAGCTTTCTTAATAGCCAAGTTCAAGGAGTCCTTTCCATCTACAGCAAAAGGAAGATAAAACGCAAGTTCTTTTCAGATTCGATACTCACCAATGGGATCTGGGAAACTAGTGGTGGGAAATTCCGGATCCGGATCCTTTTGCCGAACTACCGGAATGAGAGGTTTGAGTCGGGCTTGATAGAATGCCTCCCGGACGTATTGAAAGCCCACGCCGTGCAGGGGAGTGTAGATGAAGCGCAGCTGACTGCACTCGTTCGTCTCCACGAAGGTATGGGAGAGAAGCTTCTTCATGGCCTCGTAGTAGGCCGGATAGACCTCCCGGAACGGATCTACCAGCAGGACGTGATCGTCGAGTATCGACAGATCCCAGGACGAGGGAAGGGGCTCCTGTCGTTTCATCATGGCCGCCTGTATGTTCTTGTCATGAGGCGCCAAGATGGGAGCCCCGTTGCTCCAAAAGAACTTGAAGCCGTTATCGCTCTTTGGATTGTGAGAGGCCGTGACTATAATTCCGGCCAAGCACTTCAGATGCACCACAGCAAAGGAGACGAACGGAGTGGGAACCATTCGACCGAAAAGATACACCCGGAAGTTGCTATTCAGGAAGACTGCCCCAATGAGCTGGGCGAATCGTTTGCCATTGTAGCGTCCGTCGTAGCCGATGACGACGCCCTGTGACTCCCGCTTGGCCACATTGGGATAAACGTCCTGCAGATATTGGCTCAGCCCCTGAGCCATCTGAATTGTGACCAGATCGTTAATGGAGTCGAAGCCTGCCCGCATGCCGGATCTTATTCCCGCCGTGCCTAGGGTATTATAACGACAGAGACGGATTCGTAGAGCCTCCCAATCCTTTTCTTTAACGGCATCAATAACCTGCTTCAGCGTGGCCGCATTCCTGTCCCACAGGATCCACTTCTTGATTTGCTCGTCGAGCTCCTTCTCACCCGACAATTCCAGGCTGCTAATTAGCTCCGCTGGCGTCACATGAACATTTGATGCGAGCATCTTGAAATTTTGATTTTGAGTTTCGAAATAACTGTAATTTAAAGAGTTCTAACTGATGGCCAACTAACAGCCCAATCGAAGGCATGTCAAACTAATCTCAACTGTTTCAGGATATGTTCAGAAAACAGTTTAAAGCCACAACATTTGCATTCCCCAACTCAGTTCCCAGCTCCACGTCCAGTTCCAGTTCCATTTTCTCTCCGGGTTGACCAATTGAAAATTTATGTGAAGCTCATTTCGATTTACGACCACCAAATACGTCCTCTGGGAGACACGGACGTTGGGCTAAGCACTGACAACCACAAATTGATCCATTGGCAATTTGATTTTGGCTCCTTGATGAATTTATGGTCAACGCCTAACAACAATTGAGATGCTGCAGATCGAAAGAGTTCTCTATTTGGTTGCAATAAATATCGATACTCTTAATGCCTTCTCACTCTGCCAGACACATTGATAGACGCACACACACACACACACATTCACGATGCATAGAGAAACATTAACATGATTTCAATTTGTCATCAATTATGCAAAGCAAGTCTAGAGTACCCCCTCCCCCCAGCCATGTGGAACCCCTACCAAACCCCTTTCAGGCTACAAACTTGCCTTTTGGCCTGCCCCCATCGAGGTGTGAGTAATTTGCAACGGTAATTGGGTTACACAGGCGCATGCAACATTTATCAGTCGGTGGCTGGGGGTAAAAACCGCCCATGACGTGGCATTAGAAGAGATGCGAGGCTGTAACCATTCCTATACGACTCTCTCTCTCTCTCTCTCTCGCTCTGAGGGGATCCACACTGACACGTCAATCGCATTCTAAACATTCAACGCACTCGCTTCCGGCTGGAGTGGAGTTGCAGCTCATCGGAATGCAGTCACAATCGCATTCGCATTCACAGTCGCAGTTGGAATTGGAACTGAAGCTGTAAACGTTGCAGCAACACATGGGGCATTAGTTCGACCGCTCAAAATGCATTTCGTGTCAAATTGTCAAAGTGTTAATTAAAAATGGACACTCGCATAGGCAGGACGACACAGACATGACAACCCACTCCCACGCACACACACTCCCACACAAGTATGAAGCAGTCCAGCAATTATCCTCTATCCTTCATCATCATGCACTCCGTCATCCTGAATCTGGATTCCCTTTAAGCTATACTCTCAAAACCTACTGCAAGTTGGTAACTAATATAAGCCGGTATTTGCCAGCGTTTACTTACATCCCCAAATCAAAGAAAACTCTAAATAAATATTAAACAAAACAAAAAAACACAAGTGGGAAAGACTATAGTCGAGCTCCCGACTATAGGATACCCGTTACTTATTTAAAATAATTTAAAATTTTTTTTATTGCATGCTTTTAGGCACTTAAATTGCTGAAAAATATAAATCAGCCATTACCACCTTTCTATTTGTCCGATCTTGATACGATTTATTAAGATGATGGGTAATAATAGTAGTTAACGTTAATTAGTAAGCAAATTTTAATATCTTGAAAACTGTGCGTGTGGGGGCTTTTTGCGATTTACGGAGGGGGAAAGGGGCGTGGCCAAAATGTGAAACAAACTCAATCTGCGTGGGGCTTATAGAAGTCTGTGTGCCAAACTCGGTTGCTCTAGCTCTTATAGTCTCTGAGATCTAGGCCCTCACACGGACGGACGGACAGACAGACGGACAGACGGACATGGCTATATCGACTCGGCTGTTGATGCTGATCAAGAAAATGTATACTTTAAAGGGTCGGAGATGCTTCCTTCTCCCTTTTACATACATTGCAACGAATACAATATCCCCCTTTACATATTTTTAAAGTAACGGGTATAATAAGCATAAGCATTAAATTTATTGGCAAGCAACCTGTGAAGCTATTCATTATAAATATTTTGACCGCACGAACAACTTTTGACAAAAGCCGAAACTAACTTTTACTATAAATCGATTGCTACACGTTTCGATATGATTCAGTTACGGTTACCAACCTTAATACCAGTACCAGTAAAAATAGAGACATATAGGCGCAATTGGATTTCAAAAATCTATCTCTTTGTTTTTTTGGAATGATTATCTTCAAGCGCTCGATGTCCTTATCTATTGGATTTCTTAGTGCTTTCGGGTAATTTTCGAATTTGCATAGAAAATAGCTAAGCGATTTGTGTTTGTTTCTGGGTCGTAAAAATCTTTCTTGCGGCAGCAAATATTGAGTGTTTACGGCGCAAGGTTCCGTGCGTATCCCGGGACTTGCTCCATAATGTGTTTGCATAATTTTAATCGTTTGGAATCAGAATTGGAATGAGATTGAAAGTGGGAGTGAGACTGGATACGGATATGGGTATAGGTACGGGGATTACAGGGATGGACGGGGAATGGGGCTTCCCTGTCTATCATTGGCGTTGATTCGTTTTGTTTCTACACGGAGCTAACTGCGAAATTGCTGTTGTGTGAATTTTTTATGGCACCCCCGAGTGCCCTCTGCGGCAGTCAACTAGCCCATGTATTCCTCCATGTATGTATGTGTGTGGGGGAAGCTGAGGGTCGGTCTGTTCCATCAGCTTGCCGATATTCAACTTCAATAACTAACGCTATCAAACCTATTAATATGCTAATATATGTTTAACGAGTCACAATGGCAACAGATATGGGGACAAAACTGGAAAGAGACTAAATGTTGTTGCAAATTATACCTGTGACAGCTATATGATACAGTCCCCCGATTCGAATATGGGGCAGTATACCCTACCTGAAATTTGCAGAGTATTTATTTTAATATTTTATGATTTAATGATACAGCTTTTGCACTTCGTTTTACATTTCATGAAGAAATTTCAATGCAATCTCAAAAAATTCATGTTAAAAATGTTTCTAAATTTGAGATTTCAAATCTGTCAAAACTTCGTCTGTCATTTATTTAGGTCCCAGGCTCATTTCGATTGGCATTAAATTAAAACCAAATCATTCAATTCAGACTAAGAGGCGAGTTGGATGGCCCTCAAATTGAAATTGACATTTATGCGTGAGCTAGAAATATATTTGACACATTTTTCTCTTTGAAATGTATTTGATTATTTGCTGAAAAGTGGTTTTTAATGTCTAGACTCTGCTTGGCATGACATTTAAGAGGCTTGATAAATGCGAAATACATGCAAATGCCCATGATGCTGAACTTTCCGCAAATCTAATTCGATTGGGTCTAAGTCAAAAGTTTTCCTCGTTTTCCCTCCTGAGTTTTACTCGCAGCTGTCGGCTGGATGAATTTGAAATGACATTCTGTTTTGGGGGATAGTTTTAGGATTTCGATTTTCCCAGTCCACCATAATAAATATCTGTAATTTGTTTATGTGGCTTTTCATATTCTGAAATTCACTTCAATGCCAAAATGTGAAATGTGCAAATGAAATTTACATCATTTGTTTATTTGTGTATCGCTCATGTCCTGTGGTCTTGCAGAAAAAAAAAACATGTCCTTGGGGAAAACTGCGCAGCAATTCATATTTTACTTTGTTTTTTTTTCACTCCACGATGTTAAAGAAAAGCTGGGGAAAAACACATCGCAAATTTGATTACCGACCAGCAAAATGTTTGCATATTATTTTTATTTTTTGCCATCTTCTTTGGCCGTCTTCCTTTTTGGGCGAAATATACTTTTAAATTAACGCATTATGTTTATGTATTAGATGCAAATACAAATGCCCAGTCGCAATTGCCAAAGGACCTTCACACATCGCTGACCAAAGGGTCAGAAATCCAATTTGAGAAACATTCGTACAAAGGTTTGCCCTTTCGAATACCCTGGAGCAGGAGCAGATGTGGCATGTCTGAGAAAGCAAAGCTAAAAGCCGAGTCAAGTACTTAAAAGCAAAGAAATAAACGATTTAGCTTTAACTACAGGGTATCTAATAGCCGCCTAATTCAAGCACACGCATTGCCACTTTTGGAAAAATCTTATATGGCAAATCTAAAGAACCAACATTTTTATTGCACGTCAAATTGTCTTTCCGTCTGCGGCTCATTCGCCCGTACAGTGGGCCCTGTCCCACTTCCCACCGCCTTTGCCAAGTTGTAGCCAAACCTACGCAATCAAACGATGGTCCACAGGATGACAGCAGGAGAAACATTTCAGAACAACAGCGACAGGCACTTGCCTTGGGCCCAGTCGGAATCCTGGCCATCTTCTGCCTCCTTCTAGCTTTGTGGTTAATTGGAAACGGTCGAGTTTTGATTGCGATTGCACAGCGTTGAGTGTAGAGTAGTAAGATTATTATTGCAGCTCGTAAGCGGTTTGGCAATCATCATTAGAATTGACTTCACGGCATACTGACTCCTAATTGTGCTCGAGATTGAATGGAAAACCTACAGCAGTAGCTGAAGCTGCCTCTCAAATGGTTATGGCTGCTAAGCCGGAGTGGGGGGCAGCCAGCCTTGACGTGACATGGCGAAATGACATCCACATCCACATCTGTGCGTGTCAAAGGGTTAGCTCACACAGTTTCTAGTCGAGCTTTGATAGAAATGTTGGCACTTTTGCCGCAAAATTTCCTGGATTTCTGCGCATTAATAAAAAAATAAATGAAATAAAAATAACAAATCAGAGACGTGTCAACAGTTCAAAGTGGGTTCAGATGCCAATTGGAAATGTGCTTGACGCGTTTGCACGGATTTGCACTTTGGCGGAACAGGCGCAGGGCAGGGGGAGAGCTGATTGAAGTTTGGGCTTAGCTAAGTGTACTGTGCCACAGGAGACCTGAGCACAAGTCTATAGACGGCAGGCGCTGTTTGTGTCGTCTGATTGCACCAACTTGTAAATGGCTTTTTGGCTGTCAACTGAATTTGCATACCAAATCAACTGCAGGCGAATCAATACAACCCGTTACGTATGCTTTTCTGCTTTTATAGATCAATTGAACACAGCGGTTGTAAATGAGCGTCAAATAACTCCGAGCTTGATAAGCGATTTCGTTTATATCATCGAAAGTTAATTATCCTGTCTCACTGCCAATTAACAAAGATAAGGGCCCAAACGATTAGAGCTAGGATGCTGCACACATTTAATGTGACTTTTTTAATCGATAGTTTGATTTCTGATTTATCAAAAGAAAACATCGCATAATAACAGTAGGAATAACGGATGGAAGAAGAGGCAATAGTGGGGTATAGAGTTTAATGTGACTACAAAATACAGAGTGTTGACCAAAGGATATCTTGAAGTCGTGCTTCCTGTATCTATCGAGAGCTGAGGAGTATTACGTTTATGTAAGACAATTGCTGCTATTTAAACACTATTGACTAAAAAGCATTTGTGCAGAGCTCTGACTCCTTTGAGTGCACAAAATGCCGACAGAGAGCGAGGGAAAGATGGAGATCTGTCAGGGATGTGGCAGAAATATAAAATTATTGATTATCAGCGATGGCATCTCAGCGATTTGCTTCAACAAGCTACGTTTCACTTTTTTGCTAACAGCGCCGCATCGGTTCTCAGTCCGGCTCCCTTCGCCTGCCTCAGTCCGAGTCCATTCAGGTTGCTGGCCAAGATCCCATCATTAAAACCATTGTGCGATATCGACACCTTGGCCAGCACGTTGGCTTATAGATGTTTCAGTTTTTTCTTTTCTTTTTTTTATATATACATATATTTCATTTTAGCAACGGGAGTAGAAAAAGCGAGATCGTTTCGCTTGTCGCAAGTGTTGTCAACAGGTTTCGCGGAATGCCACAGCAGCGGGAAAAAGGAGGCAGAACGAGACTGTAGCACTGTAGATGACTGGAGTCAGGCAGAGATCGTTCATCATCATCGCGGATGACAAGTGATCAGAGATGCAGTAATATTTTACAGCAGTTTGTTGTTCTCTTGTTCTCTGTTTACAAACTGATCGAAGAGTGACCACAAACGCGTTGACACATTTTATTTGTGGTCCCAGCCCGTCTTGTCCGTCCGCAAGGTCCCGTCGAGCTGCTTTCTCCTTAATTGTCCTTATCACTTTGTCATTAGGTCTGTGGCCCCAACCTGGCCGCACGTTCATAAATATTTATAGCTGCTGTAGAAGAACTGATCAGAACTGAACAGAACAGATTTGAGATATTCGTCGAGGAACATTGATTAAATGTTTAACTGATCGCCGAATATGGCGAGGGCAGTTCATAAATTAAAAGGGCTGGAAACTCAATTAAATATATCGCCAAGTAACTGTTAATTATTGCAACTAAGCAATGCAATTAAACATTAATAAATTACTAACAAACGTCTAGCTTGAAACCTGGCTCCATTGACTTGACTTGCCAAAGACTTCTTGACTACAGATCAAGTGACCAGACAATTGCACGTGCCGCGAATTCCATCAGAGTTAAAAGTCAAAAGCAAGTGAGGCCCCAGCAATCGGGCTAAAATAAGAGTGGCAAGTATGGCCATTTATGGCATTCGAATCCCATTAAAAATTATTAGCTGCATCGCCGTCAAAGAGCAAATTACGGATTAATGGCCAATTGCTCGGGCAGATCATCCAATTGTCATCCCATTTTCAAGCGATCGCTGTGCGTGTCCAGCAACCAAATGAAGTTGTCCCCCAATTAGAATGAACTGGTTCAAGCAATCCATGCTCAGATTAGATGAGCATCCAGGTAAAACGATGGTTTTATTTGTACTTCAAACTTCATCTAAAACACTTCTAATTACTTTTCTCATCTTTGGCCCAGATTTAAGTTGGCAAAAGTTTAATATTGCAAAAGGAAACTCTATAAATTGGCTTGCCAAAAATAACACCTGCCCAAATTATTAAGTAATTAACTGAATACCAAGTGGGCCTTAATCCTTTTTGCCGCAAGGAGCCAAGTTCTTGATGTTCTTGTTGTTGGCTCATTAAAATTAATGGCAAGACTGACGCCAGCACAAATTCTGCATATTAATGGACCGAATGTCCGCGGGGATAATAAACCGCTAATAAGAAATTAAAAGACACTTGTTCAATGTCCTTGCAATGGGACTTCTCCCGGTCAACCCCATCTCTCTCTGTTTCCCCCTTCTGGTTTGACAGCGACAACTGTTTGTTTTAATTTGGAACATTTTTCATCGACGCCATTAAAAATTAACTAATTGGTAAATGATGGAACAGCAGCTGCGACTGAGAAGAAGAGAACGAGTTGAGCTGAATTCAGAAATCCTAAGATGAAATTTTAAGCAGTCCGTCCACAAAATGACCGTCTTGGGAGCGGTCTTGGCAGCGAGGGATAAAGCAAAAGGTACACCTGGGATTGACGTTACTAACTGGCGTTGACACCTCGTTAATGTTGCTGCCTTCAATGTTCGACCTTAAATGGATTCATATTAAATTTGGCGAATGCACAGAAGGTATGCGCTGCTTTATGCAAATTAAATGCACTCTGACTGCATTTTTACAGACGGACTTTGCAATTGAAACGCAGCCCTTGGCAATAATTAAATAAAATGTGAGTTATACTCGAAGCTTTACCCAGCATGTGTCTACCCGACAGGTATGTCAGCTCTGCCACACATTAAATTTGAATAGCTCTTTGAAACAACAATCCATTTATGCATTTATATCCAAAAATGTATTTTAAGTTTAACGATGACTTCAACTTTCTGCCAAATAGTTTCGTGTAAAATAGGAAATGTAATTTATACTCCCTTAGGGTATCTCTGAGTCAACTCTTGTCGAACTGTTCAAATTCTCCTGCAGTTGTTTTATATATGTATTTGAAATCCAGTGGGCATATTTGTAGATGCACTGCGTGCACTGGATCGTGGGGCACAGTGGCGATGGACAGTGGACAGAGCGTGGCACATTTGTTTATTGTTTTCGCAATTACAATTAAAATTTTTTGCCCTGACCGCGGGTTTTGGTGCAAAAATTATCGCCAAGCCCATTTGCGGTAATTATTTAATGTGCACTCCCAGGTGACGACCCTATACGTAAAGGTTGCCAGCCCAACAACAATTGCAACATCATTGGAATTAACGTAAACGCGTAATGCGTGCAGCTCCAACGCCAACTCTGACTACTACGTCAGCTCCAGGCCACCTTCTCCCAATCCAACATCGTGTCCAATAGAGTTGTATCGTATCGTTCGGACTAAGTTCGATTGAACTATTCACCAAAGTGAACGAACGAACTAAATCCCTGATTGTAGGTCTTATAGTTCAGTAGTTCAGTTGCTTAGTTCGTTCGTTCAATAGTTCGTTCGAGTCTTTTTATAGTTCGGTCGAGTCCTTTTATAGGTCAGTAGTTCGTTCGAATCGTTTGAGTCGTTCAATAGTTCGTTCGAGTCGTTTGAGTCTTTCGATTCGTTTGAGTCGTTCAATAGCTCGATCGAGTCCCATTACAGGTCAGCAACCTGATAAAGTAGACATTGACTTTCATACACAACAATATAGAATAGGTAAGCTTTTCATTATATTTTGTATACTAATTTCTATTACTTTATCTCGTTGGCAGGCAGACTTGGACTGATATTTCAGTCAAAACACAAATGTTACTAATTTGCGTGAAGCAATTTGTTTGTTTTTTTTTATTTTTATTATCTTCGGAGAAGATTAATACTCAGACTAATTGGATTAAAGTATGAATTTTATTGTTTTTATTTTTAAAATCCGAATTGGCTTTTATTTTCAATCCTATTTTTAAATATAACGAGCGATAATGGGATTCGAACGAACTATTGAACGACTCAAACGACTGGAAAGACTCAAACGACTCGAACGAACTATTGAACGACTCAAACGACTCGAACGAACTACTGACCTATAAAAGGACTCGATCGAACTATTGAACGATAATGGGACTCGAGTCACTGAACTACTGAACTAAATGACCGATTAGTTCGTTCACTAAAAATTGAACTACTGAACTAAATCCTTCAACTGAACTAGAATCGACAACTCTAGTGTCCAACTCCAACTGCAAGTCCTCAGTGCACCCTGGGCCACTGTGTCAGTTGTGGCAAGCTCTTGGCTGCGTTGGTTTGCACTGTTGCTGGTCAATTAAATTTTACCGGAGCACGCACCTGCCTTGACATTGTGGAGACCGTACAGCACTCTCAGCCCCAGTTCAAATCCCCATCCGGATACGGACATATGCGTTTGCCGAGCGGACTGTCTGTGTCCCAATGCTGTACACTCGTCCGGCTCCCTGTGTCATAATTAATGCCAGTTAAGTCCCGTGTTCCGTCGCCCCAGGCGCGGTCACATTTCAAACTCCTGATTGCCAATGCCATTGCCCCAGCGCCATCTCTGACCCCGTCCTCATTCCCTTGTAAAGTTGTCTCCCGTTTTAATTCAATTTCATGCCCTCACAATTGCAGTGCAATATTTACGTACTTTTGGGTGTTTAATATACGCACCCAACTTGAACCAACTTTATGTCCGTATCCGTGTCCGTGTTCGTGTCCCCAGAATACCCATAAAGTGTCATCCATCGGTGGCGGCCGTTAACAATTAGGCGCAACTTTTTAAATATTTTTCGTGTTCTTCCTTTAGTGGAAATATTTATAATTTCCCGTGAGAGCGATTTCTAAGCGCGACGTTCCCAACTTGTTTCTTATTTGCATTTGAAGTGCTTCAATATTTAAAAGTTAAAACAAGGATAAAATCATAAGATAAAAGTGCCTAAAAAACATTTGTCCCAAATTCTAGTAAATATTAATCAAATTCAGTGAGAATCCAGTGAGCTCAGTATTTTTAATACTTATGATGGAATTGTTTACATTGCCGTTACATTTGCACGCATATTTTCATGTTTAAACCAGCGGTGGGCGCAAAATTTGACCTCGGGAGCACTACAACAACAACTACAACAACAACCTTTTTCGCGTCTAACTACAGTAGCTCACAGCTTATTTCGTGCAAGGGTAGGGACAAATTTCAATATCGAATAACTCCGAAACTTTTAGAGATATCAACAAAATTTAAATGCAGTTCTTTTCAGCGGACTGTCTATATTAGCTAAGATAATTAACTGGTATTCTATTTCTGTAAATAGCCCTTAAAATTAAGAGAAACTAAAACAATTGACTATTTTCATGTCACAGCTTATTTCGTGCAGGCACTTGGAGTAACTCTAAATCTGTAATTGTGATTATAATGTCGCAGCTTCTTCTTCTATCCTTAAGGACACATCATTAGCTAATATTATTTTACTTTTAATGGGTTAATTCACGTTTAAAATTTTAGTTTTGAGGTGAATTCCAAAATGAGCCCTGGTACAAATATCAAATAGTAGAAAAAGGTCCTAACGAGATTAAAATAAGGTTTATCTTAGCGGAATATTGTTGAAATTATAAATTTAGGCCCTAGTGTAGAACATTCCGTCATTCAAGGTTTTCATTGAGCCAACCAAGTGGCAGAAAAGGGCCAAGATTATCCCAACTAAGTTTTCACTGATACCGATAGGAAACTTATCAGGCGGATTATCTAAGCTAATGCAAAGTTATCGGTTCCAAAAATGACTTCGTTGTTGAAGGCACATATTCTTGTCCATGATTCCATCAATAATACCCCTATTTTCAACGCCTGGAGTCGCCATGGGTGCCCAAACAAAAACACTGTCGCCGGCATTCTAAACAGTGGTTTCTAGGTGCTTATGTTATAGCTCGGTATTCGGTTAATGCCAAACCTATTGCATTCCATTGATACCAAAGATGTTTAATTTGGACTTTTTTGCAGATATAAAGTCATTCCAGAAGAAAATCTGACGATTTTCATGATTTTTGGCAAATTTTACTCTGCATAGCTGATAACCTGTGTTAATAAATGGCTTCTTTCGGGGTACTTGGGCTTACAAGTCATTATCTCGCAGTATAGGTCCAACTGTTCCTATAGAACATTTGTTGGCCATTTCATTCTCAACATCCGAGATCAGTTTTGGAACCGATAACTTTGCATTAGCTTTGATAATCCGCCTGATAAGTTTCCAATCGGTATCAGTGAAAACTTAGTTGGGATAATCTTGCTTATTTTCTGTCACTTGGTTGGCTCAAATAATATCTTGGATGACGGAATGTACTGCACTAGGGTATAATTTAATCATTTCAACAATATTCCGCTAAGCTAAGCCTTGTTTTAATCTCGATCGGACCGATTTATACTAATAAATATTTTAACCAGGGATTATTTTGGAATTCACCTCAAAACCAAAGTTTTAAAAGTGAATTAAACCATTAAAAGTAAAATAATATTAGCTAATGATGTGTCCTTAAGGATAGAAGAAGAAGCTGCGACATTATAATCACAATTACAGATTTAGAGTTACTCCAAGTGCCTGCACGAAATAAGCTGTGACATGAAAATAGTCAATTGTTTTAGTTTCTCTTAATTTTAAGGGCTATTTACAGAAATAGAATACCAGTTAATTATCTTAGCTAATATAGACAGTCCGCTGAAAAGAACTGCATTTAAATTTTGTTGATATCTCTAAAAGTTTCGGAGTTATTCGATATTGAAATTTGTCCCTACCCTTGCACGAAATAAGCTGTGAGCTACTGTACTTTGTCGATCACCCAAATAATGTGCGAGCAAAAAAAAAGGTCTTCGGCGCGGCGCGTAGCGATGTCAGCCTCGACTCGAGCTGCCTGTGTGCGTTGTTGTTGCTAGCTTGCTCGCGAGTTGAGCGTGTCTAATTGATTTATGACGCCTCAACTCGAGCTGCTTGTGTGCGACATCACGGCGCCGAATAAGTATGAGAGTAGCTGCTTAACTCCGAGAGTACAGGCCGCCCACCGCTGGCTTAAACTGATGCAGTTCCCGTTTAGTTTGGCAAATCTTAGAAATGGAAGATGCAGATCTTTGGTAGTACCTTAAACCAGCGGTGGGCACGCAGTGGCTCCGGGAGCAGCGGCAACTTAGGTAGACTCAAATAGGGTTGTTGTTGTTGATGTTGTTGTAGTGCTTCCGAATTCAGATTTCGTGCCCACCGCTGCTTTTAATCTATTTTATGATAAAAGTCTTAAGATAACAGTCTTTCACATTTTTTTGCAAATACGTCTGCTGTGGACTTTACACTTTTTACACACATTTTGACTTCAAATTATTAAAATATGTATTACATATCCTTTCAAAATGTTTTTTGTCTTAAATAAAAGAAAATGAAACAAAGTTTAAGATTTGATAAGCGCTAAACACTCAGACGACTGTTTTGCCCATTTTTGTTGCCATTAAAAATACTGTTTTTTCAAAAGAATTAATGAAAGCAAGAGGCAAGAGAAGGAGTTAATAGGATAGGATCGGCCATGAACAAACCAACAAACATAAAACCATTTTTGTAATTTGAAGCCTGAAAATGTATTATATTACTCCAAAAAACAAATATTATAAAAAACCATGAAATTTTTTGACAAATTTAAAGTTTTTGCCCCTGGTTTACAAATTTTCGAAATAGCCCATATGCTATATTTCTTTTTCCTAACTTAATTGTGATCCATCATTGAAATAAGTTTTTAATTCTCAAAAGTAAATTATAAAATTGACCTGCTTGTGCCGTATTCTACGGTAACATAAAGAAACTGTAGAAACGGATAGATGAAATAGATGCAGACGTTCGATTCAATCTCTGGAAAGTAAATTAAAATTTAAATAACAAAAAAAATAATATTTTAATGAATTAATTCATTTTAAATTCCATCGGGCAAAAACTCTTGTAAATATAAAACTGCATATAATGTAATATGAATATTCAAGTTATTAGTAGTATGCAAGTTATTTGTTTGTTTTTCCCTGAATGTAAAACTAGACTAAGTTGCCCAAGGGTAACAGAAAGCTCGTTAAATAAAATTACAATTTTTTTAACAAAAATAAAAAATACGGGCAAAAACTACAACATACTTTTAGGCGCATATGTTGCCTGAATATTCGAAAACAGCTATAAATATCGTTTATATTTATATGCCATTAAGTAGGATGATAGACAATAATAAAAGGTAAATTTAATCACTATGAAGAGATTTATAACTTCTAAACTGTGGGAATGATGGATTTTTGTAGTTACAGGGGAAGGTAAAAAATTTGATACAAAGCTGCATTGCTCCACATTCATAAAAGTTCAGAAAAAAACTGATTCATATACTCAACGTTTTATGAACGAAGAATCTATACTCATCTGTCATTTGCGAAAAGAAGGTGTTAAAATGAAATACAATTATGATACTTACACTCGTACATGTAGATGTAACAGCTAATTACATCAACTAAGAACACGATTTCTTCATTAGAAGTTTTTGGCCTGTTGTAACTTCACCCCGTTGAACAATTTCAGGGAACTACTAAAAGGCAGCTAATGTCGGCCAGGAATGTCGTGTGCCGGTGATAGTTTTGCATAAACAAGGCTTGCCGTGAGTGGAACGTGAGAAAAAGTTAATTAATTTATGTCACATTCTGTATGCTCACTTGGGGAGCTGGGTAGGACTCATGGTAGTTTCGGTGTCCGCCCCGTTAATGGAGGCCTATGATTAAAACTACGCATGTTTGCCCATTTAAGCTCGTAATTTGTGTCGTAAATCACTCCAAGGAGTCAGCACTTGGGTCTGCCCACACTTCGCACCTTTAGAGCTCGTTGTTCGTTGTTCGGTGACCTCCTGACCATTGTAATGCTTGTTTACCTAATGAGTCTAATTGGGGTTGAAAATGAGCCTGGAACTGGAGCTGGCACGTAATCGACGAGTGCTTAGAACCCTTTTTTGGTTGACTTTACAAGTCTTTAGGTGGTCGTATGAGTGCGTTGCCGATGGGTATCATGTTACCAGGAGGTGTCATCGTCATCTTCGGCTGCTCGGCCATCATTAGCGCCATTTGTTCAACGAAGCTGGGGGGCGGGAATGGTGTGAAGTGCGGGGTGCGTACAACCATTTGGCTGACTGACTATAAAACCGGTTCATTTGCATATCAAAGGCATAATCAACACCTTACAAACAGCCAAACACAATATGGCAGAGTCCGAAAGCCACAACACACACTCACATTCACACACTCACACTCATTCATACGCAAGGTGAGTCCAATGAAACCTTGTTATCGGACCGAGGGACAGGCCGAGAGCAACCGCATTGCAGCTCCATTGACATGCTCCATTTGTCACCAGCTCCACATTTGCATGCGGCTCCCCTCGACCCCGATCAGCTGCGAGCTGTCAGTTGCCAGAACAGGAACTGGTTTGCCAGGCGCCTCATTTGCTTGTCTCCACATTTCTGGCCAACTGGCAACCGCAACATTGCGGCTCGCTCTCCTCTCGATGTTGGATGTTGGAGGCAAGCGGCTGCTTTTACAGCCGTAAGGTGTGAAATTATGAGCCTTGCATTAGCGTTAATTGGCGCTGCGTGCTTGGAATGCAAATGGCTGACAACACAAACCGGTAACTGGCTTTAGGTAACAGGTAACAGGTAACTTTAATGCACTGATGCATTTACATTGAAGGAACTTCAGGTTACCGAAGATGCCTTTTGACAACCCATTTATTTATTATTACCGGGTATTAAACGAGGGTAGAATACCCTGCATTATGAAGAAGATTCATACAGACTCAGAGACTAAACTCTTTTTATAATCAGGCAGGTCTTGAATTGCTTTTCTTATCCATGCATTGATGTAGTTTTGTTATATAAATATTCACATATGATTCAGCTCCAATTTTCCTCCTCTTCCTGCTGTTCACCCTGTGCTGATTTCTCCTATGTAGTTCGATGCTCCGCTTCAGCTAGACGGTGAAACAGTTTGGGAATGAAACAGTCTTTGGAGCTGAACAAAGTCGGCCCGCATTGGCATCGGCAACGTCCCCCCTCGACCTCAATACACCAACTGGACGAGCCCAAATTCCCGCAGCTGCGCAGTTGGCGCCGTCGTCTAACTTCCAAGTGAGCGCCCCACACAATTCAGGGCGGAGCCATCGCCGCATTGGTGGCAATTCGCAGAGGCCAAAGCCGGAGCCCGATGTCGACATTAGGTGCAAAGCTTGAGTCTGCCCAACTGCCGTCAAGGAGGTGACTGCCCACTCCGCGTGGCATCTCTTAAATATTTGAAGGGCCAACAAAAGCATTTTGCAACGAATTCATTATGCTGCATGCCAAATATTTATTCTTCCGTTGACTGCACAGTCATGATAAAAAGATTTTTACTTAACCATATCTATGTACATGAAGATACTCCTATTCCTATTACTTTTTATTTAAATGTCTGTAATATGGAGATTTTTGTATGATATAGGCCTGTTCCGGTTTTCACTTTCGGTAAGATTTTGCGGAAGTGAATTTCTTTAACCTGCTCTAATATCATTTCGGTGAAATTCTGCGGATTGATATCACTTTGAGTTGATAAGTTTAAGTCGGATAAAGTAAAAAACGATCATTTTAAAATTCTTAGGTTAAGTGCAAAGCGAATAAATGCATTTCACTAAATGCTATAAAATAAAAAGTGAAAACCGGAACAGGCCTGAGACACATTGTTATATTCCGAAAGACTTGGGTAATTATACTTTATTCATTAAGCTAGTAGATTCTTGCGGCATCGCTCTCGTTGTAGATACAAAAATGGGATTATTATTGAATTAGCCAAAATAATTAATTTTGTTTCACTCGGTGTTTCTATGAGATATTTTAAGAAATAAAATAGTATTTCAGACCCGTTCGTTTAACTGATTCTTTCTGTGGCAGCCATATGATATATGATACTTAGGTATAATAAGTTGGTTTTAACCAAATTTCGATAGAATATAAGAAAAAATACCAAACGGTTAAGAAATCTTAACAAACAACAAATTGTTTTTTATTAAAGATTAATCTTTACCCGATAGTTTCTATGACAGCTATATAAAATAGTTTATCATTAACAATAAAATATCAATTTAAAAAAAAATAAGTATGCACATAAGACCTATAGCTTTTGGAACTCTCCATTGACTGGCATTGCCGTTGCCAGTCTGAACGAAAAACTTTATATATAAAACTACAAGGGCGTCGGCAGGGGGGGGCCATTGCCCCCCCTACACTCATAACTTTACATGATTTAGCTTCCAGATTTGGGCAGAAAGTCAATTTTGTTTTTTAAGAGTTATGCAAAAACAATATTAGGGTGTTCACTTGTCCCTAGCAGCGTTGCAGGTTGAAAACGTTGCTAACTTGCTGCGTGAACAGCGCGTTGCACATAATCACAGTGGGCTGTTTTTTGTTTACATTTTGCTGATTATGCGAAACGCTTTCCACGTAAAGCGCTGTTCAAGCAGCAAGCTTGCAACGTTTTCAACCTGCAACGCTGCTAGGGTCAAGTGAATACCTTATGTGTTATATTATAGAGAGTTATTTTTTGCACTTGAAAATCATGGTGTTACAGTTTTAATTGTAGCCCTGCTATTTTACGAAGTCCTGAAAGTCAACGAATATTTTACCGCAGGTTTTCACTTTGCTCGTGTTGCAAATAAGAATACATTTTAAATCTTTATCAAGTGAAATGTACGTCGAATTTTAAAGAAAATTAAGATGGAAAACAAAATTAAAGGTATCTATTTATATTATAAGGTCATCATGAATTACTTGTTTTATGTGATTTAACTTTGTTTTATGTGCTTCTGTAAAGTGATGTTTTTTAGCATTTCTAACCTAAAAATTGTTGTGTTCCGTGGTAAAAAAGAAAAGTATGATTGCTTGTAGTTGGTTGTAAATTATATTAACGCAATGTTAATTGTCAATATAAATATAATGAGATGGTATTAATATTTTTTGCCCATTATTGCCTCTTTTCGTGAAATATCACATGTTGCAAGTGTGTATTTATGCGCAAAAATTGAAAAATAGTTTTCGGAGTCAGATGATAAAACACAAAAATAAGTATAAATTCTTTTTTAGCCTAACTAAATTGTATGTTAAATTTTAGGTCTCTAGCTATACATTTAGATTTGTAAAAATATGTTACACTTTTTCTTATATGGCCCGATCGGTCTACATTTTTTCTCAGGCTTTATATATGGTATGCCCATTAAGTGTACCAAGTTTTAGGTCTATAGCTACATTATTATAATTTCTGTCAACATTATTGCGGCATTGTGAAAGTGAAAAAAAATTTTGGCCCCCCCCTGCTTGAAAAGCTGCCGACGCCCTTGTAAAACTATTAGGGTGTTCACTTTGCCCTAGCAGCGTTGCAGATTGAAATCGTTGCAAGCTTTCTACGAGAACAGCGCTTTACGTGCAACGCGTTGAACATATTCAACAATATGTAAACAAAAAACAGCCCACTTTAGTTATGTGCAATGCTTTCCACATAAAGCGCTGTTCTCGTAGAAAGCTTGCAACGATTTCAATCTGCAACGCTGCTAGGGCAAAGTGAACACCCTATATGTAACTTATTGGAATGTGACAGATGAATCTTAGTTGAAAAAGCAAGGCGCATGCCGGGTCCTAACCAAACCTTGTAGAACCGATGAAGTTTGCTTACACAGAAAAAAAAATACGGGATATATAGCCCGAATTCAATCCGAAACGATGTCAGAAGTGGGGTAAACTCGGATTTTCTTAAACCAAGTATGAAATACTGGACTTTTTTTTTGGCAAACAAATTTTTATTAGTTAAAATGTTTTTTTTTTTAACTTTTTTTTTAACATTTTTTATTTAAATTTTTTTAGGAAAAATAAAAGCAATCAAAATATATTTTTGTATTAAATTAAGCTCAGGTTCGAATCAAAAACTTTCACTTAGAGCGAACCGAGCATTTTAAAAATGTTGGTGGCTTGCAGCCTTGTAATAAAGTATAGGATACATTAAGCTACCAGATAAATTAATTCGAGAAGTGCTTTTGCATTACTTAATTCAAAAGCTGTCAATATCACAACAATGTAAATGTGTTTAGCAGACTCTGCAACAACTGTATTTTCTTAATTAGTATCAAACCAGCCTGCTCTATACGTTTGTCCGTCTACGAGTATGTGAGTTTATAACTGCGGACGGCAGTCCGCGCTAGTGACGAAAGCAGCACGAAGGGTGTGAAAGGCGACTAGCAATATGTTCAGAAAGAATGAAAAATTTGCTATGACTGTCCGATCAGATCGAATTTTATACCGATCGAAAGGTATAGTTTTAACTAAAAAATGTGCATACTAAGACTTTTGAAAACTCACCTGTTTCGTGAGATAAACAGGTGTAAGTGGTAGGGGCAACATTTTTACCTTTCTTATCAAAAAACCCGCGTCGAATGATACCTTGATCATCCAAATTCGACCGGTTCAAACAATAATTAGTTTCGAAATTTTTAGTGGCCTTTCGAAATTTAAATGAAGAGTCAGTCTGTTTGTTTGTCTCTTTGTTTGTTTATTTGTTTGTATCAAAGCGTTTAAATAGTTTAAATTTGTAAATGTGGATATATTCCCAATCAAAAAACTAAAAGAGTTTGCTTTACGACTTTTTGGAAAAATCGCTAGTTTAGCGGGAAATTGCTTATACCCTCTAATATTGAAACCCCCACAGTATCCAAACGATAGAAGCTACAGATATGATCAATATATCGTTGATAAGGTATTGTGAAGGGTCGTATGTCAATTTATATGTAAAGCCTAATATTACTCGTCTCAAAATTGGATATCAGAAATTTTGGGGCACGAACAAGTGTTCGTCACTAGACTTTTACCTCGTAAAGAAGTTTTTTTTATAATATTTTAATAACCAGAGATATCAGGCTTGGATGTAGTACAAGTTTAGAGAACAAAGTATAACAGAGAACTTTTGGAACAAAGTAAAATACAAAGACTATGTTTTTTTTTCATCCAAATAGCATACACACAATTGAACGACGTCTTAAACTGATAAGCTGAAACTGATGTGCGACTTATAGCACTCGAAAGAGTCAAAACAGTCGAAAGACTTCCCACTCCCATACGATCTCAGCGGGTTCCACATAACGGTTATTTGCTACCCAAAGTGCTGTTTCATTCTTTTTTACGATTGCTGAAATCGTACATATGTGGAGTCAATGTGGTTCGCATATGTCTGTGATAGTGGTAATTGTCATGTAATAAAAGCCACAGAGTCTTTCAGGCAACTCTTGATGAGACGACAAACACTCTTGAACTTTCAACCCCAGGAAGGTGCACGGCCCCAGCCCGGAAAATATCCGAGTCAGCAAAGTGTCGGCAAGTTAATCTCTTTGCTTCGAGTATAGTGGAAGCGGGTTCAGTTTGCTGGTAAGGGAGGAGGAGATTAGGAGGGAACCACTGTGTACTCGCTCTTAATTATTGTGTCATGTTTAACCCACTCGTAAATTATATAGATCCTTATAGCTAATATGTAATTTATGGCCAGGCTGTAGCAAGAACCGAAAAAAAGTATAATGTTTCTCACAACAAATGCGACCGGATTTTTCGTACATTAGCCGGAGGAAAGGACCAAAAGCCATTGACTTATTTTGTGGTCAACATTTTGTGGCGCCGCTGCACGTGTGTTAGCCTTTATGGCTGGGCAATGGAAGAGATGAACCCATATCATTGCACACGACAAACCTTTTTGCAATCTAATTACAGTTGGCCCCCGAGCTAGGAAAGGGGTAAGGCGCTCACCCACAGATTTGATTCGCTTTAAAGTCCAAAATTTTGTGGTAAGATGGGGACACTTTAAATAATCCATTAGCGATTACAGAATTGACATTGACTAGAGCTGGGCGCATTTCAACAAAAGGGCTTAAAAGCTAAAACCTGTTGAGTCGCTGCTCAATTCCCCGAACACTTGCCAAACTAAAGCCAAAGCCAAAGCCAAACTCACCCAAACCCTTTGGCTCATTTCCCTCCCTTTCGAAGACAGCAGCATCTTAGCCAAGAGCTCTGGCACACAGATTATGGCTGCTTTGAATAACAATCGATGGCGCGACAATGCTATTGCCGATGATGGAGATGGAGATGCAAATGGAAGTGGCTGCCAGTCTCTGTATCAATTCCCTCATCTCTCGGCTCCCGCTGCTTCTTTTCATCCCTATTGTCCTGACATTTTATTACTGTCTCGAACAGACAACGACAGCTGCATTGCTTTGGTTACTTAACTTGCGGATTCTTCTCCATTTTGCCAAGTGATTCCTCCTGCTTTTTGTATCCGACTCCATCTTCGTATCCCTTCAAGTGCAATAAATTCTTTTTGCCATTGACTTAATGCCAAAGTGAATCTTTACGATAGAACGTACAAAAAAGTGACCAAGTTGTAAGTGCATCAAATATTTACTTACTTCCCACCATTGCAATGCAATTTTATGCTCTATATTGCTCTTCTCTTTGCATCTCCTCCTCAATCTGATTAAGCGATTAAAGCATGCTGAGATTGGGTCATTTTAATTTCATTAAGTGCGAAAAATCTCAATAAAACAATACTCTCAGATCACCTTGTCCTTTATATTGTCCTCACAAACTTTTAAGCTATTAATCAGTCTATTCATATTTCTTATTGGCAAAGGGCCTTATTTATTCAATTTATTTAAATATT